>PVJA010004843.1:64082-83004 GCA_004027025.1 Myocastor coypus | reverse complement strand
CCCTACTGAAGATGTGCCCCGAAAGCTCTTGAGCCACGGCAAGAAACCCTTCAGTCAGCATGTGAGAAAACTTCGAGCCAGCATTACTCCTGGTACCGTCTTGATCATCCTCACCGGGCGCCACAGAGGCAAGAGAGTGGTCTTCCTGAAGCAGTTGGAGAGTGGCTTGCTTCTTGTGACTGGGCCTCTTAGCCTTAATTGTGTTCCTCTACGAAGAACACACCAGAAATTTGTCATTGCCACCTCTACAAAAATTGATATCAGCAAAGTGAAAATCCCCAAGCACCTCACTGATGCTTACTTCAAGAAGAAGAAGCTGCGGAAACCCAGACACCAGGAGGGAGGATCTTTGACACCGAGAAAGAGAGATACCAGATCTCAGAGCAGCGCAAGGTGGATCAGAAAGCGGTGGACTCACAGATTCTAGCAAAAATCAAAGCTGTTCCTCAGCTCCGGGGCTACCTGCGATCTGTTTTTGCTCTGACAAATGGAGTTTATCCTCACAAAGTAGTGTTCTAAATTTCGTACTAAGAACCTAATTAAATAACTGATACATTTAAAAAAAAAAAAAAATCAGATCCCACCAAATAAAAGACCCAATCAAAAACAGACAGCTGAAATGAAAAGACACTTCTGAGAAAAACAAATGTGCAATAAATACATGAAAAATGCCCCACTTCTCTGGCCATTAGAGAAATCTAAATGAAAACAACACTGACGTACCATCACACTCCAGGGGAAATGGTCATTATCAAAAATTCAAATAATAGCTGGGCGTGGTGGCGCACGTCTGTAATCTCAGCACTTGGGAGGCTGAGGCAAGAGGATCGATGTGAGTCTGAGACCATCCTGGGCTACAAAAGTGAGCTCAAGGCCAACCTGGACTGCATAATGAGACCCTGTCTCAAAAAGACCAAAAACAAACAAACAAATAAAAAACACCCTCAATTAATAGTAAATGCTGTAGGGCCCGGCGAGATGGCTCAGTGGTCTGAAGCGCCTGCTTGGGAAAGTTTGGGAGGCTTCTGGGACCACGGTTCAATCCCTGGCACCACATGCTGCGCCAGCCCTGCCCTGGGGTGGGCTGAGCCGGCCATGAAAATGAGTGAATAAACAGACAAAGGTTATGAAACAAGAAAAAAATAAATAAATAAAATTAAAAAAAAAATAGTAAATGCTGTAGGGGAAAAAGGAATCCTTCTATATTGTTGGTGGGAAGGTAGACTAGTATAACCACTATGGAAATCAGTGTAGGGATTCCTCAAAGAGCTAAACTAGAAATTCATTTGACCCAGCTATTCCCCTTCTGGGTGTCTTCCTGAAAGGGTTAAAGACATATTACAGTGATACATGCATGCCTGTGAGGACAGCAGCATAAGTCATAGTAGGTAAACCCTGGAATCAGTACGTCCATCAACAGATGAGTAGAAAAACAAAAGATGGCATTCACACACAGTGGGTACTACTCTGCTACACAGAAGGGTAAACTTGAGTCATCTGTAGGAAGCTGAACGCACTTTGAATCCATAATGTTAAGTGAAATAAATCAGACATGAAGCTTAAATATTACATGGATTCTCTTATATAAGAAACTGAAAGTATAGAGTGCAAAGTAGAGAGAGATAAATAACAGAAAACAGGGAGCGCTTTTACAAATGGGAAGGGGATCAAGGGATCAAAGTGGGCAAAGGCAAGAAAAGGGCTGAGGTGTGCTGCATACATGTACTGACTCCCCACAACAAATGTAATCACTATACAATGCAAACATGTACTTTGGAAAAAACTGGGGAAAAAAATGTATGAGGGGCAGGGTTGGGGTAGCTCAGTGGGATAGCACTTTCCAGGTATGCATAGGGCCCTAGCTCAACTATCAGTACCACACACACACACACACACACACACACACACACACACACACACACACACACGAAAAATTTATGTAGATCTTTATGGCCTTAGTTTAGATAACTTTCTCTCTCTGGCTCTGTTTCTCTCTCTGTTTCTCTCTTTCCAGTACTGGAGACCCAACCCAGGGCCTTCACACTGAGCTATATCCCTAGTCTTTTCTTTTTTTAAAAACTTTATTTATATTATGGCCAGCTCAGCCTGTCCTGGGGTTGGGGCTGGCACAGCATGTGGTGCTGGGGATGGAACCATGGTTCCAGCAGTTGCCTAAGCTTGCCTACGCAGGTGCTTTAGACTGCTGAGCTATCTTGTTGGCCCTCCCTAATCTTTTTAAAGTATTTATTTTTTTAAATTCTTTTTTTTTGATACATTTTTAATAAATTGCTAAATTGCCCAGGCTAGCCTTGAACTTGTACTCCTCAACCTCACAGAGAGCTAGAATTACAGTCATGGTAACTTCTTGGATATAATATGTAAATCATAAACAATGAAAGGACAAATAGATAAATTGGACTTGATTAAAATTTCAGGTCAGGTGCAGCCCAGCAGTTGGCAGGCTGAGGCAGGATGATTGCCATAGGTTTCAGATTAGCCTGGGAGCTACGTGGTGAGTTCAAGACTATCCTGGGCTACATCAGCAGACCCTACCTTAAAAATAAAAATCAAACTTGTGTTCCAAAGGAAGCTATCGGGTTAGGGAGATAGCTCAGCAGAATAAGTGCTTGCCTAGCAAACTCAAGGCCCTGAGTTCAATTCTCGGTCCCACCAAAAAAAAAAAAAAAAAAAACCACAGGAGGACCAAAGGTAGCTATCAAGACAGTGAAAAGACAACCTCATACAGCAGGAGGAAATACTTGCATATCATATATCTGATAAGTGTCTACTATCCAGAATATACTAAGGTTATTTGATTCAATAATAAAATGACAACCCAATTAAAAATAGGCAAGGAGGGCCTTTTGGCTGGAACTGCCATCTTCCAGTAATTCGTCAAAATGACTAACACAAAGGGCAAAAGAAGGAGAACCCAGTATATGTTCTCCAGGCCTTTTAGAAAACATGGGGTGAAAAAAAATAAAATAAAAAATAAAAATAAATAAAAATAAAATAAAATAAAATAAAAAAGAAGGGGCTGGGGAAATAGCTCCGAGGCACAAGTGCCTGCTGGGCAAGTGCAAGGTCATGAGTTCGAAACCTGGTCCCACCAAAAAAAAGAAAAAAAAAAAAAAAAAAGAAAACATGGGGTGGTTCCTTTGGCCACATACATGCAAATCTACAAAGAGAGTGACATTGTAGACATCAAGGGAATGGGTACTGTGCAAAAAGGAATGCCTCACAAATGTTACCATGGCAAAACAGGAAGAGTCTACAATGTTACCCGGCACGTTATTGGCATTGTTGTAAACAAGCAAGATAAGGGCAAGATACTTGCCAAGAGGATTAATGTACGTATTGAGCATATTAAACATTCAAAAAAGTCATGATAGCTTCCAGAAACGTGTCAAGGAAAATGATCAGAAAAAGAAGGAAGCCAAAGAGAAAGGTACTTGGGTTCAACTGAAGTGCCAGCCTGCCCCTCCCAGAGAAGTGCACTTTGTGAGGACCAATGGGAAAGAACCTGAGTAGCTGGAACCTATTCCCTATCAATTCACGGCATAAACTGGGATGTTGCTCTGCCATTCACCACCTAACTGGCAGCCTAAGTGTTCTAGGTCCTATATAAAAATAAAATTGCCCTGTGTTATAAGGGTGATTTTCTTAGTTGAAGAGGTATGCGGTGCCTTCTTAACTCAAAAATATCTCAGCAGATTTTCACTGCAGCAAGTAATTGTGTCTGGTTTTTACTCTTCAGTGTTTTCTTGCTGAAAAGTATTGCTGAGGTATTGTGCAGGTGTATACCCAAATATTTATACAATATTTATATTGGGTTGAAGATCTTGTAAATCACCATTGGGAAAAGATGTATCCAAATAAATGGAAGTCACAAATGTAAGTCCATTTCAGTTAAATAAATTGTTTAAAGCACCAAAAAAAAAAAAAAAGGCACAGAGGGTTGGGGGCATAGCTCGGCAGCACAAGTGTCTACCTGGCAAGTGCAAATTCAAAGTCCTGAATTTGATGCCTGGTACATGCCTCCCCACACAAGGCACAGGACTTCGTGGGGCCTGGTGACATCCACCTCCCTTGTGCACTGTGGGCGCTGTGCTGCTTTGGAGCAGCTGCTGTGTTACAAGATTAACACATAGTAACCATAAGGTCCAGAGATCCCACTCCAGGTAGTACCCAAAAGAACTGAAAAGAAACATCCCCACAAAAACTTGCATGCAAATAAATGTTAATAGTGGAAACTTTTTCTCCTAACCAAAAAGTGAAAATAATCCAAACAGCCATCAACTGACAGATGAGTAAACAAAATGTTGATATACCCACCCAACTATGGGATATCCAGCCAAGCAGGGAACGAAGTGCCAGAACATGCCTTAGCTGACCTCGAAAACACCGTGCTTGGTGCAGGAGGCACAGCCCAAGGGTATGACAACATTTACCATGTGAAGTGCCTGCCTGGTGAAGTCGTAGCCATCACAACGCTGCAGTACCTTGAGCCACTCCCATGTTTGTTGTGGCACTGGTGTAAAAATCCTGCTGCGCTGCCAACTGTATAAAAGTGAGCACCTACAATTATATGTGGTCAGTCACACTTGGTAATGACAATAAACAACTTCACCACAGGTTTATGTGTTTACACCACCATCCTGTTATAGTGGCAGTGATATGGATAGAGCCTGGGGCCTTCTAGGCAATTCCTCCACCACTGAGTCACATATTATTATTTTAAAACATATTCCTTCTAATTACAAAATGCCAGCTTATATAAAGAATATGCATATTATGACAGCAAGAGCCTCAGGCATCTCCCATGTGCCACCATGACACCTAACTGCACCGAGAGCCGCACTGTGTGACTGACTTGATCATTTAGATCTTGTAGGGAGACTGTCATGTCCCCACAACAAAAGTGTCACGTGCATGTAGAACATATCCCCACTGCTAAATGACACGCGACTATATCTAAGCCTACTTGTACCTCTTGGTTCTCATTCTCTGAAGAACCATCCTAATGCTGTAAATAGTTTGAATATTCATCAGGTATTTTAACATTGTTTTGAAGAAAAAAAGGAAATTAAGGGGAAGATTTGAAATATTCAGAGTGTACAACAGTTTTAAAAAGGAGGAAAAAAAGAAAGACAAAAAAAAAAAAAAAAAAAAAAAAAAAAAAAAAAAAAAAAAAAAAAAAAAAAAAAAAAAAAAAAAAAAAAAAAAAAAAAAAAAAAAAAAAAAAAAAAAAACTAGACCATGAATTCAGAGTGCAGTGTTCAAGTAACAGTTTGATTCAGAACCGAGAAAAACAGATGAGACAAAATTGAATATATGCTGTACAAAAAACTCAGAACTGAAAAACATTCATATCTACACTGAAATTCTCAAGAGCAATATAAAAAGAGAAATGCCTTAAAAGTTCTAAGGGAAAATTATCTCCAACATACAATTTTACAAATTCCTCAACTATCGGTCAAGCCTAATAGTACACAGACATTGGCAGGAGACACAGAGTCTCTCAAATCCCACACTGCTTGCACCCTTCCTCAGAGGCCCCAGGTGGCACTCGAACTCCAGAGCATCCTGCCTCAGCCTCCTGAGTGCTGGGATCGTAGATGCATGCCAATGCACCAGGCCAATACATTACTTTTAAGTATAATAAAATGTGTAGTGATACGAAATCTAACAACAAAAACCTTATAGTAGGTCTTATAAATATGTAACCAAATACCTGTCCATACTTTACAGCACTGTTTTTGCTGGGTCTCATGTTCGATCCCCTGTACCTCCCCCAAAAGAGGGGGAGACATATAGTTTGCCAGCAGTGTCTACTGGAAATACAGGCCTGTGAGTATCACCTGCAAACAGCCCTGCCCCTACCTCTGACCGGGATGCCCTCCTCCTCTTTGGGAAGTACTTGCCACAGGGTGTGGTTTATCATTCCCTTCTTCCCTTCTCACAGGTCTTCCCTCTCCCTGGATAATGGTTCCCTTTTCAGCCTATGAACACATCCAACTCTCTCCTCTGCAAAACCTTTCTAGTTCTCTTTGGAACTCTCCCTTCCCTCCTGTAGCTGTCTCCTTCCCTAATCCATGAAGCTTCTGGAAATGCACCCACCCTTGTTTCAACTCCTTCGCTCCCCTAGTTAGTCTCCCACCAGGAAAATCAGGCCTCCTGCCCCAGGATGGAAGAACCTCATCAGCAGCTGCTTTGTAGCTCTTTTCTCTTCTCCTTACTCCTTCTCCTCCTCCTCTTCTTCTGTGCTGGGATTGAATCCAGGGCCTTTGCAGTGGAAATGAATCCCCAGCCCTTCTTTTTATTTTGAGATAGGGTCTTACTGAATCACTAAATTGCCCAAGCTGGGCTTAAACTTGGCAGTTCTCCTGCTCTGGTCTCCCAGAGCACCGAGGTTACAGACACCACTTCGCCTCGCTTAACTCTTCGTCTCCAACCTGTCTGAGGCATCTCATCATGGAATGCTGCCTCTCTTGAAGCTCTCTCCCCTAATTTCGGTGGCACTGCCTTTTCCTGGTTCTCTGTTCTCTTCAATTTTTTAGCAATCTCTCTCAGTCCAGGAAGATAAATATCTTGTTTTATTCCTTGTCTTTCTTAGACAGGGCTTCACATGTTTGGGCTGGCCTTGAGCTTTCTGTTGCCCAGCTGGCCTTAAACTTATAACGATCCTTCTGCCTCAGCCTCCCCAGTGCTGGGTTTACAGGCGTGCACCACCATACCTATTATTAAACAGCTTTACTTATAATAAAACTAACTTTCTGGTGACAAGATTTAGGTTTCTAGTATGTCCCTCTAAGACACCAATACTTGGCAGCAAACTTACCTCCAATACCTCAAGCATAATTATAAGGAAACCCAAACCATAAAAATGCGGGTATTTACTAAATTGGATGGCTCACTAATGTGTAGGAAGAGAATGTTTTGAGTGGTTGGAATTGTTCACACAGGGCAGGCAGTGATATACACACATCATAAGAAGCACAGTTAAAACAGCAAAAAATAGTAAGAGAATGACCAAGCTCATGGAAAACAGGGATAAGAAATGAAATACCTTTGCATTTCAAGAGCTACAGGTGGAAGAGGAAAAAAAGGCAAGTACCTACCAGGACGTTCCATGCACAAGGACAAGAAGCTACCAACAATACACTGGGACTCACAGGCACCAGTGGTATGCATCCTGGACAGGTGAGATTCCTGTTGGCCCCCATCCGTGCTCTTGTTCTTCCTGCTCAGTTGGCCACTGATTCCCAGCAACCTCTGCAGCTAGCAGAGGCCTTCTGTTCACTCCTCACCTCTGGATGTGGGCACAAGCGGCCATGTGAAACTTTCCACAGCTCCCAGGGGCTTTTTCTAGGATTTACTCCTTCTCTTCACTGGCTGGAAATGGCTACAATGGAGGCATCCTTAGAAACCGTGTATTTCAAAAGGCTGCCCTGCTGGCCTGAAACCCTCTGGTGATTTCCGAGAGCAGACCTTGGCCTGCACGCCCTGGATTTAGGTCAAGTAAGAAAGAAGATTCATTCTGCAGGAGCTGCTGCGGTGGGGCAGGGGCAGAGGGCCAGAATAAGAGGACTCTTTCTTTTAACAGCAGCTCAGCTCTCACCCTGCTTAATACCCTGAGAGATCAGGGACAAAACTGCCAAAGTGCCAGACCTTAGTAGAACTCAGGAGTTCTCTTTCCCATCTTGCAAGATGGTAGGTGAAAAAACTGAGAAGCCAGACACTAAAGAGAAGAATCTTGAAGTCAAGAAGGCTTCTGCCAATGGCACTGGTAAAAAGGTAAGGTGAAAGCAAAAAAGTCCAAGAAGGGACAGCACCAATATAGCCAAAATCCTGTCCTGGTTAGAGGAATTGGCAGATACTCCTGATCTGCTATGGATTCCAGAGAGGCTTTGTACAAGGGAAAGTACACAGCTGCTAAGTTGAAGGTTGCGAAGAAAAAGAAGGAGAAAGTTCTTGCTGTTACAATCACAAGACGAGTTGGTAGGGACAAGAATGGAGGTACCTGGGTGGTTAAGCTTCAAATAATGCCTAGATGTTACCCTACTGAAGATGTGCCCCAAAAGCTCTTATGCCACAGCAACAAACCCTTCAGTCAGCGCGTGAGGAAACTTCAAGCTAGTATCACTCCTGACACCATTTTGATCATCCTCACCGGGCATCACAGAGGCCAGAGAGTGGTCTTCCTGAAGCAGTTGGCCAGGGGCTTGCTACTTGTGACTGGGCCTCTTGGCCTTAATCTTGTTCCTCTATGAAGAACATACCAGAAATTTGTCATTGCCACCTCCACAAAAATTGGTATCAGCAAAGTGAAAATCCCTAAATACCTCACTGATGCCTGCTTCAAGAAGAGGAAGCTGCAGAAACCGAGATACCAGGAGGGTGAGATCTTTGACACCAATAAAGAAAGATACCAGACCTCAGAGCAGCACAAGGTGGATCACAAAGCAATAGACTCAGACTTCAGTAAAAATCAAAGCCTATTCTTCAACTCCAGGGCTACCTTCGATCCATTTTTGCTCTGATAAATGAAATTTATTCTTATAAATTAGTGTTCTAAATTTCTTACTAAGAACTTAAATAACTGATACATTAAAAAAAAAAAAAAAAAAAAAAAAAAAAAAAAAAAAAAAAAAAAAAAAAAAAAAAAAAAAAAAAAAAAAAAAAAAAAAGGACAACTTAGGAGCTCTGAGACCTGGTGTGAAATGTTAGCCAGGGAAAAGGGGAGCCCTATTACAGGGCAAAGTTCTTACCACTAATTAATAACTATAAAGTTAAAATTAACTAATATTCAATGGTCCCTAAACCACTAAATTTGGAATCAGAAGAACGAGAAACTCACCTCTTCCAATTGCTATCTATATAAATGTTAGAAAGTTCACAAGTTCTTTGAGCCACTATTTCCTCCTAGGCACAGTAAAAGTAACACCCTCTCTCATGAGTAATTGTCATGTCATATCATACACAATAAAACAAACGGTGTCTAAAATAGGGATTCCCTGCCAAGAAATATTGTAATTATATTCCATATATTTTACTAAAGAATCCAGGGAACACATCATATATCCTATAGAAATTTCTGTTTGTTTCTGTGATGCTGAACATTGAACACAGGGCCTGGTGTGTACTAAGCAAAGCAATGCTGCATTGAGTTACACTTTCTGCTTCTCAACTAATGTTCTGATTTGCATCCTTATTGAACTGAATAGGAAAAGGGGACCTTGGATATTGCAATACACAGAAAAAAGGAATGAGGCTAACAGTGTTAGCTTTAGAGGCAGGTGAGCCCCACTCAAACTTCAGCTCATACATATGAGTTCAGTGACCTTGGATGACATCCAAATGACATAGCTAAGTCAGGACTCAGTGAGATTGCTGCCTACTGCCAGGCCTCCTGGAGGTGACGGTGATCGTAGCTGGCACTAGAAACTCCATCTGAACCCTTTTTTCTCAACTCAAGACAAACCTGGAATAGCGGTGCTTCTTAAAAGCTGGGCAAGTATTGTATGCCCTTAGTTCTATCTCTGTTTTAAAAAGAAAGAAAAGAAGAAAGAAATACGTATGAGATGACCCTTGTCTAAGAAATGAGAATTTAAACAAAATATTTTTTCTTCTGTGTGTTAGCTAACAGAAAAAAAAAATCGCAGAAATAGTTACCAAATGCTATGAAACATAACTAGAAACAAAAAATTCTGACTCTAAAATCACCTTAGAAACCTCAGGTTTTTCTACCTAAAACCTCACTCATATTCTAACAAAATATAAGAAGAGACAGCAATAATAATTTTGTCATTTGAAAATATAAAGTGTTTTCTAGTGTCCCTTCTCTAAACATAGCTGCCAAAGCTGTTTTTACTCCTTGGCTGAGTTTGAGAATTTCCAGTAGAGGAGCCTAATGTCAAATCCTTCCACAATAGTTATTTTCTTTTACCATACTAAGAAAAATACAAAATTCACAATTTAAGGCAAAGCAACCACTTCTTTTCTGTATAAGTTTGTTTCTCCTTTAGAAATGTGAGATCAAAAATAAATATTTACTGAGTGAGCAAAGGTCCACACAGTGCCTGTGTTCAGACATGGCAACAAAGATTAGCAAGACGCCAAAAGCTATTTGCAGGCATAACCTTGAGTAGAAAAAAGGCAGGGCTGTTCTCCCCCAAGATCTAAGCCATTTTCTTCTATCTTTGTAATCATCATTCTGAACCATGCCAACCATCAAAGACCAAGGCAAAAGACTGCACAGGTAAGACTTTTGTGAGGTAATCATGCACCTCAACAGTAGGCTTGATGGCTTACAGGCTATCAAGAAAGACAATCAATTTTAAATATCATTAAATAACTTACTTTCAAGATACCAACACACACACACACACACAAAAAAAAAAAAAAAATACCAACACATATTAATTAATTCACCTTCTCAGCCCACTGTGAGGTAGCTTTTATCAAGTCCATTTGTTGGGGAAACCTGGTCAAGGAGAATAATAATAGTGGTTTCTATTTACAAAACCTTCCTAAAAAGAATTCCACCTGTTTATCCTTTCAATCTTCTCACATTCCTGTGAGGTAGGTGGCACTAGTGGCTTCCTTAGTAAGCCTGCATTTTCCCCACTAGTCAGGACATACTGCCTGGGGTTGACACTGGCCTTGGACTCACTCAGGTCTGAACTGTGCAGAATTCAAGTCTTGAACTTCCAGTTCTCTCAACCACCATCTTGCAAGGCATCCCATTCCAGAGAGGCCTGGGGTCATCTGTGTTGTTTAGGCTCCTGTGCTCACTGTTTATAAAGCATATTGTTATCACTTCTCTACATTGGACTCTGTAAATTTTGTCTCGATGCCTCAGAACTACTTTATTTTTTTGTTTACTGTCTGTGCCCTGGCATTGTAAATGATGTCATCAGGAATGTACAAAACTCCAAGACAAAGCTGCAGGGCCAATCAAAGCAGCTCACTTGGGGAAGACTGCATTTCTTCTTTTCTTTCCTTTTAAGTAGCTGACACACAAAAAGATGACTCATTAAGCTCAAAGGAGGTGACAGTGCCATGGAAGGGTTTCTTAGGCAGCCGGCCACAAAGAGCCCAGAGTGGCAGCGCGAGGCCTCCTCTTCTGTGCGTCCTCCTCCAGGCGGAATGTGCATTTGTGTGGCTACAACACAATTCTAATCTCCCCTGAAAGACGGCTCCTTCCGTGTGACAGGCTCCACAGTGGCCTGAGTGCCTACCTCATGTTGCCCATGCCGTTAACATGCTGAAATACCAGACGCCTTTAATCGCTCCTTTTTGAGACGCTAAGATGAGACAGAGCAGCGAAGCTGGAAAGAGCTCCAGAAAGGCGGCGGCCCAAGGGCCCACACTCATTCTCATGGGTCCAACCGCATTGTGTGCTGCTCACTTATGTGTCAATTTGCAGGATTTTGGGGCATGAGAACCACGGAGCCGAAGGGTTCTGGCAGCCTCTCCATGTGACAGGCGAAGCCAAAGACATGTGACCTTTGGGACATTTTGCATTCAAAAGTGTTTTGTTTCAAACATGCCTATTTTAAAATATATAATTTTCCTATTTTGAGCACGTTGTATGTAAACTGGCCACAGGAGGAGTTCTGCCACATGAATTAGAAAAAGAAAAAGAAGAAAGGCAACAGGCCCCAAATGAGCCCTAGCCCTGCCAGTTGCCTTTCTGTGATGGGGGCCACCAAGGTTATCCCAGGTGAGAGAAGTCTGAGTCCAACACACACCTGATATGAAGTCCCAGGGTACAAACAGATTTTGTCTGAGATTACAGAAACTGAATCTTGTGTTTTATTATAATTACCTGTAAGCTCAGGGCCAGATAATAGTATTAACAAGACCCTGAGCTACACAATAGGACAGCTAGAAAAAAAGCTGTACTTTCCCCAAAGAATAGTGCTTTTGAAAGCTAACTCAATGAAAGAAAAAAAAAGAAGAAGAAGAAAGAAAAGGCACTGAAAGTGCCTTTTCAAACAATATTTACTCTTACTGCGTTCCTGCTAATCAAACAAAACTTTGTCAAAAGCTTTCTGAAAAATACATTTGATGATTTCAGCTATGACTGTATTGTTTAAAGAAAGGTACTTAAGAAAAAAACATAGCTAATGGGATCAGTAATTTGGTAAGTTCAGATGTGTTTGGGAAAATCCCTCCTCTCTTTGATAAATCATTAAAATTCTGCTCAGGTAAATGTGTCTTGACTTGAAATTCCAATCATAGAATGAGCTATTTCCTAAGGCTGCTGGGGAGGAAAGACAAGGGTGAGCCCCCCACAGAAAGATGACTCAAGATTAATTTATAAGGGTAACTCTTCTTCTCATTAAGCACATCACACTGCCTAATTTAAGGGCAAGAACTCACCAGATCTTCAATATCAAATAAAATTTCCTTCCTTCTTAAAATACCAGTTTTTAGAAAGTAGATTACATCTTACTGTATAGAACCAATATGTAGAAACCATAGTATCAATCACAAAATTAACGTTGGACATAATCAGAATTTAAGGACAAGCCGGGCGTGGTGGCGCACGCCTTTAATCCCAGCACTCGGGAGGCTGAGGCAGGCGGATTGGTCCACGTTCGAGACCAGCCTGGGCTACAAAAGTGAGCCCAAGGCCAGCCTCAACTGTATAGCGAGACCCTGTCTCAAAAAGACAAAAAAAAAAAAAAAAAAAAAAAAAAAAAAAAAGAATTTAAGGACAAAAGGATTCAGGGAAGATTTTTGTCAGTTGTCCTTTTTTTTTAATTCATGAAAGGGGAAAAAATATAGTGTCTCTCACATGATACGAGTTCAATAACCATTTGTTGAACTAGATTCTTTCCTCCTGTTTATTTTATATATTTATTTATTTATTTATTTATTTATTTTTAAATTTTTTTGGTGGGACCAGGGTTCGAACTCACGACCTTGCACTTGCCCAGCAGGCACTTGTGCCTCAGAGCTATCTGCCCAGCCCCTATTTATATTTTTTTAGAATTTTTTAAATTTTATTTATTTATTTTTCTTGTTTCAGAACTTTTGTTTGTTTGTTTATTTTATGGCCGGCTCAGCCTGCCCTCAGGGCAGGGCTGGCGCAGCATGTGCCGGGGATCGAACTGCGGTCCCTGCAGCCACCCAAGCTTTCCTAAGCAGGCGCTTTAGACCACTGAGCCATCCTGCCAGGCCCCATCCTCCCATTTATTTTAAAATTTATTCTGCTACTTAAAGCAGACCATTCATTCAACAACTGAGCACTTCACTTGGGCCAAGTACTGTGCTTGATTTTAGAGATACTGAGAAAAAGTCTTCCTTCGTGGCCCCCATCCTAACAAGAAATGGACAATAACCAAATATCCTAGCAGACAGATAAGGTAACTGTGATAATGTGGTGGGGGTATATGCAGGACAGTAAAGTAGAGAGGCGCAGGGTCCTATCTCTTCCAGCCCACTGGTGCTACTTATAAAAATTTCAATTATTGGGCCAGTGAGATAGCTCAGCAGACTAAGCACCTGCTTAGGCAAGTGCAGGCACCAGGGTTCAATCCCTGGCACCACATGCTGTGCCAGCCCTGCCCCAGTGCCTGCTGAGCCGACCACCAAGCCCAGGCATGGTGGCACATGCCTGTAATTCCAATGCTGGGAAGGCTGAAACAGGAGGATCACTACAAGTCTGAGCTACACAGTGAGACCTTGTACCAAATACATTAAGTTTTTTTCAATTATTTATTCAGCTTCCTACAGTTAGTAAGGAATTTCTGTATTTGCTCCAAAAAAAAAAAAGTGATCCCAGCATTGGAGAAAAGATTTTATAGTTGCTTGAATATAGAAATGGTAAGGTATGTCAAAAATCTAAAAAGTTTTTTTTGTCTTGTTTTGGTTTTGTTTTTGTTTTTTGTCTTTTTTGAGACAGGGTCTCACTATGCAGTTGAGGCTGGCCTTGAGCTCACTTTTGTAGCCCAGGTTGGTCTCGAACTTGCAACAATCCTCCTGCCTCAGCCTCCCGAGTGCTGGGATTACAGGCGTGAGCCACCACACCAGGCTTAAAGAGTTATTTTTGAAATAAAAAAGAAATCATCTCCTGCAGTTTATTTTGTAGAAGTGGGAGTGGCTAAGGCTCAGAAATGACATGCCTTAGAATTCATATTCTCACTTGCTCCAACAAAAACTTACAGATCCTTGGAAAGGTGGAAGAGAGCTTGGACTAAGCGTCCAGGCACAAGGCTGTGTGCCCGTTATGCCAGTGCGCTCCAGGTGTGTCTATGGCATGCTTCCTGTGGTGACACTTTATGTACATGCCTTGCCTTATATAGAGTACTGAGGAAGGGGCAGGGAGGTGGCAAGAAGAGATGGCTCTAGGTACATGTCCATTACTATTTTTAAATGACTAGTTTTGTTTTTTGCAATACTGGGACTTGAACCCAGGGCTTTTCTCATTCTTGGTAAGAACACTATTGCTCAGCTCCATTCCAGCCCTTCTCATCTTATTTTGAAACAGGGTCTCACTAGCCAGGCGTGGTGGTGTGTGCCTGTAATCCCAGCACTTGGGAGGCTGAGGCAGGAGGACTGGTGTGAGCTCGAGACCAGCCTACAAAAGTGAGCTCAAGGCCAGCCTGAACTGCATAGTGAGACCCTGTCTCAAAAAAGAAAAAAAAGAAAGAAAGAAAGAAAGGAGAAAAGAAAAGAAAACAGGGTCTCACAAAATTTCCCAGGCTGGGTTCAAACTTTATATGCTCTTGCCTCAGCTTTCCAAGTGCCTGGCTTTACAGTTGTTATGCCACCACAGCCAACTTAAAGTATCTAGTTTTATACATTATAAATTGAATTCCCCAAGATTTAGAAAGGCAGCATACCATCTGTAAAGTTTCATTTTGTTTCCTTCTACAACAACCACAATAGTTTCATGTCCTAAGATTTCTGGTAATTTACCATAAATAATAATGTCTCCTAGTATATGATTAGAAGGTTCACTGATTATATGCAAATAAAAATAAGTTTATCAGGATTCATCCAAAAGCAAAAAATAAAGTCATACCTGGCAATCAGAAAGTTAATTTCATGTTACAGTGTCAACAAATACAAAAAAGATAAATAAATAAGACTAACAGCACTTAAAGAGTTTTCCACATAGGAAGAATCCTCCTGTGTCAGAACCTTTGCCAAAACTCTGACTGTGTCAACCCCAGGGCTGGAAGTGGCTCTGTCAGGACTGTCGGGTGTGGGCTTGGGCTGGGGACCCTGAGCAGCAGACAGGAGCAGACATGCGGAGCCATTGGAAGGCTATGAAAGGGGCTACCAGAGCCTGAGAGAGCTGAACACAGCACAGGTGTGACTCTCACAGGACACAGAGCAGGTACTATCTACAAGTGTGTTACACATTTTAATAAAAATATAGCAATAGTCACAGTAGCTACTATTTATTGAGCAGCAGCATAAGCTCTGTAAAGAGTGACAGGTCGCCATTCTTTCTCTATACAAAGCAGATACGATGCGGTTGCCAAGGCTGCACTCTACACGCATATGTGCCTGAGGTAAGTTCTACTACTCTCCACATTTTGTAAATGGGCTAAAACACAGAGAGGTTAGGTAACTTCTTCAAGGTCACACAACTACATCCATTATTGTCAATAAAAATTCTCCCAAATGGCTTGGGTCTTCCTCGTTGTCTGCCTCTGAGAATGAGTCCAGGGGCAAGAGGGAATTGGAATTTTACATCTCTGATACAACCTGATTCCTAGGTGGTCCCCTTCACGGCAAAACACTCAGAGAAGACCTGCTTTGGAAGCTGCTCATGGTATTTCTGGGTTTTTTTAAATCTTTTTGAGACAGGGTCTCCTATGCAGCTCAGACTGGCCTTGAGCTCACTTTGTAGCCCAGGATGGTGTTGAACTCACAACAATCCGCCTGCCTCAGCCTAGGTAGTGCTGGGATTTCAAGCATGCACCACTACACCTGGCTGTTGCTGATGGCATTTATAGCATTCAGTTTAATCACATGGGCTTGCAGCAGATTGTAGGATTAGAATTCAGTTTCACCATTTACTAGTTATTTAGAATCTTTATGCTGCAGTTTCTTCCTCTGAGAAGTGGCCATAATAACTGGTAGAAGAAAACCTGTTTTCATATGCATCCAGGTAAGTAAAGCACAATGATACCTGATCGTAGTCCCTACAACGTGGTCACTGTGGCTGTCAGCACCTCACATTTGGAGTACCCCAAGGCCAGAGTACTCACACTGCCTTTGGCATGAATTGATGAGACACTCACATTGGGAAACAGGATATAAAAAGCGAGTACCATAATGACTATTCCAGAAACTCCCTCGCAGCTCATGGACTACTGAAGGTGCCCTCCTTGACAGCAATGCAAGGAGCGCAGCTACTGTGCCATCTGACCAACTGAGGTGTGAATTCCTGCTTTGCTAGGCCATGTGACTTCTCACAAATTGGTAGGCTATTCTAGGCCTCAGTTTCCTGAGTGTGTAAAACTAGATGTTACGTACCAAGCAGTCCTAGAGCTGGCACTAACTTCATTGGCTGCAAAGAGTAAGAAAGATAAGGCACAGTGCCTGGCACAGCATACAGGAAAAGTTTTTTCTTTTTTTTTTTTTTTTTTAAATCATGGCATAAAAACAAAATAAGAAACATTACTGATGTATAAAAAAAAAATAGGAGAAAAAAACACTGTAACTGTTGTTTTGTTTTGTTTTTGTCTTTTTGAGACAGGGTCTCACTATGCAGTTGAGGCTGGCCTTGAGCTCACTTTTGTAGCCCAGGCTGGTCTCGAACTCACACTGATCCTCCTGCCTCAGCCTCCCGAGTGCTGGGATTACAGGTGTGCGCCACCACACCCGGCTATAACTGTTAAAAAAAAAAAAAAAAAAAGCAACTATCTATTCCTCTAAAGGCAGGATACCTAAAGGAGAAAGGCAATCTCTGGTTTCCCAGGGTTATGGACCACGTGGAACAATTACCAGCACTGGGGAAAACAAGCCGGTTCTACTGACATTGCCAGCCAACTCGAAAGCTGGACTCCACCAAAGCAGGCGGAGTGCAAAGGAAGCTTCGCACTGCCGCGCACGTAGATGGCAGGTGGTGTGTTTCGCAAACCTGGGACCAGGACCGGTTGCCCTCAGCCCCAGAAAGTTCTCCACACCCTGTCAAATACAGACACACCTCTGCCTGCAGCAGAGGCCTCCAAGGAGTGGATGACTGGAAAGCACCCTTGGGTTTTACGGCCCAGGTGCCGGCTTATTTCAGTCTCATCTGCATGGCCAGGGCCTCTCCCAGCCGGGCATTAGTGCCATTTCCTCCCTCCCCTCTGACGACTGCAGCCCAGCTTCACAGAGCTCTTCTTTCACGATGACTTTAAGACCCCAAGCCCTGCCAAGCTGCGATTATTAGTTCTTCATCCATAGCCAGTGGTGGGAAGGATCAGTTTACCCCACAAGATGGAAGGTGGTTTTCTTCACTGATTGTCAAAAAGGCAAATATAATCTCTGGCTAGCAGATAAGAAACACCATAGATAGTTACTGTATACACATCCTCCCTTAAATTTATACTGGAACCAAAAAAAGAGGTTCTATTATACATTGCCAAGGTACTCAGCTTTAATTTTTTGTTTTGTTTTGTTTTACTGAATGCCAAGGCTTTCCTGTCTCTGAGATTTTCCTTTCTCTGAAAGTACTGTCTTCCCAGGTTTACACAAGCAGATGACTTTAAAATTTGTAAAAATAAAATATATTTTTAAAATCCACATGTATGCCAGGCATAGTGGCACATGCCTTTGATCCCAGCACTTGGGAGGCTGAGGCAGGAGGACTGCTGTGAAGTGGAGGCCAACCTGGGCTACAAAGTGAGCTCAAGGCCAGCCTGAACTGTATAGTGAAATGCTGTCTCAAAAAGGCAAAAATTGAGGGAGATAGTTCAGTAGAATAAGCATTTGCCTGGCAAGCAAGCACAGGGTCCTGAGTTCAATCCCCAGTACTGGGGGAAAAAAAAAGACAAAAATAAAATTTACGTGTGTGTAAAATCTGACATCAGAAAGTACAATCCAACCTATAATGAGTGCTTAAATGGTCATTAAATTGACACAACACTACTTCCCAACTAAAAACAAACACATTTCATCAGTTAGAGGGTTTGATAAACCATGAGGAAGCCAGAGAATATGGGATTCTACACAGGGCAGTGTAGGAGTCCCAAAAGTGATTATGGCATGTCAATGTGCATCAGAGACCAAGCATGGTGGGATTATAGTCCCAGCATTCAGGAGGTGGAGGCAGGAGGACTGCCTTGAGTTTGTGGCTACCCTGAACTAAGTTTCACTGTAGTGAAACTTATCTCAGAAAGCAAATACACACACACACACACACACACACACACACACACAGCACCTAAGGCATCTGCCAAGAATTTAAGTATTGTGTGAGTAGCTGGACTCCATAAACACTAGGGCTTTATCAAATGATGTGCAACTTTCATTTTTAACTTTCATTTTCCAGTTTTGTGAGAACACTGCCACTCAGTCTTCTCCCTAAGCTATTTAGGATGAACAGGCAACTTCGACTCACCAAAGCACCAGAATAGCAAATATGTCAAGGCTTTGAGACACATAATCCAAGCAGCAAACACCCAAGGAACTGGACAATGTACAGATATTTTATAGGTTCAGTAAGTACAGCATCAATGACATAAAATACATAAAAATCTTGCCATGGGCAGTGTTGTGTGATCCCAGTGTTCAGGAGGCTGAGGAAGAGAGTGCCATGGGATTAAGGTCAGCCTGAGCTAATAGTAAGATCCTGTCTCAAAAAACAAAGAAATATGGGGCTGGTGAGATGGTTCAGCAGTCTAAAGCGCCTACTTAGGCAAGCTTAGAAAACTGCAGAGACCGCAGTGCGATTCTCGGCACCACA
>PVJA010004843.1:26927-63982 GCA_004027025.1 Myocastor coypus | reverse complement strand
TAGGCACATGTCTCTTTCAAAGACACAGAAGCCCTTAGATTTAGTGGAAAAACATCCAACTTCATAAAAGAAATACCCACTAAGCCGGGCGTGATGGCACACACCTGTAATCCCAGCACTCAGGAGGCTGAGGCAGGAGGATCGATGTGAGTTCAAGACCAGCCTGGGCTACAAAAGGGAACACAAGGCCAGCCTGAACTGCATAGTGAGACCCTGTCTCAAAAAGACAAAAAAAAAGAAAAGAAAAGAAAAAGAAATACCCACTAAATCTATTTTGAGACTATCGCTTTATAGATTAAACAGAGCCCAAAAGTGTGATTTATTTTGTTGGCAAGATTGTGGGGAAATATTCTTTTACATTGTTGGTGGCAGTGTAAGGTGGTACAAACCCCATGAAGGACAATTTAGTGGTATCTATCAGTATTTTTCATGCATATAACCTTGACCTAACAACTTAACTTTGTGGAACATATCCTTGCATATGTACTTGTAAAAGAACAAATTGCAGGCTAATTATCGAGTCATATTTAGCAATAACAAAAGAATGCTAAAAATAACTCATGTGTACCAACATACCCCACTTGATCTCAGTCAAAAGGCTCAGAAGCGATATGTCTATCTACATAGACTTGGTTAAATAAATTATGTAAATACTGTGAAGCTATAAATATCTTTTCATTTTTTTAATTCTCTTTTTTTTTTTATGGCCAGTTCAGCCTGCTCTGGGGATAAGACTGGCACAGAATGTGGTGCCAGGGATAGAATCACAGTTCCTGCCCTTGCCTAACCTTGCCTAAGCAGGTGCTTTAGACCACTGAGCTATCTCACCGGCCCTTTACATTTTTCTAATCTTTTATTTATTCATTTATTACTTGGTACAGGGTCTCACTATACAGCTCAGACTCATAGCGATCCTCCTGTCTCAGCCTCCCCAGTGCTGGGATTACAGGTGCACGCCACCATGCCTGGTTTTGTGGCCAGCACAGCATGCCTGGTGTTCCAGGGCTGGCTTGGCAAGTGGTACTGGAGATCGAACCCAGGTCCTTGTGCTTGCCAGGCAGGTGCTTAGACTACCATGCTATCTCCTCAGCCACACAAATACCTTTTTAAAAGAATGGGGAAGTTCTCCTGTCCCAGAAATTAGAAATAAATTTAATTTTAAAAGTGTGCATAAGCCGGGCGTGGTGGCTCACGCCTGTAATCCCAGCACTCGGGAGGCTGAGGCAGGAGGATTGGTGCAAGTTCAAGACCAGCCTGGGCTACAAAAGTGAGCTCAAGGCCAGCCTCAACTGCATAGCGAGACCCTGTCTCAAAAAGACAAAAAAAAAAAAAAAAAGTGTGCATATAGCATTGGCATGGTGTTGCATAGCCAACAACCCCAGCTTTCTGGGAGGCTGAGGAAAGAGGATCTCAAGTTTGAGCTCAATCTGGGTAATTTAGTTACTTGACCAAACTCTACCCCAAAATTGAAAAAAACATTTTTAAAGTACTGGAGATATAGTTAAATGTAAAGACCCTGAACTCAATCCCCATCACCAAGGGGCGGAAAAAGAATGTGCTATATTCTCACTATGTACCTATAAAACTGAGGCCAAAATGAGGAGTTACTTCCAGGGGACTAAAGACAGCCGGGAGCACAGCAGACCTGAAGAAAGGAATAGGAATGCGAAGGGAAATGAGGGTGAGATTAAGCTGGCTGGGGTGCAGGTGTGACCTGTTAATTACAAGATCTCAGAACACATGAGCAAACAGTGCCCTGAGCCTGTCCCTGGACCTCTCTCCTGAGCGCCAGCTGGTTTTCAATAGGATGGACTAGAGCTGACGTCATCCTGAGGTGTGAGCTTCTAGCACTGCCCTTCGGGAGTCTCCCAAGATTCGGATAGCATCTGAAGATGCAGACCCACAACACGCCCGCTGTTGTTTCTTCACTGTAGCTCACTCAGCTGTAGCTCACTCGGCTCTCTCCAGCTGGCCTTTCATTGCTTTCTGTCCTTTTAAACTGCCCAAGCTTGCTCTGCAAAGCCAGTTTCTCCTTCACTCTTCACCTTTAAATTCTTGAATAAACTTGGCCAATGCTTTTTGCTCATATTGTTCAATTCTTTGCGACAAGAAGAACCTGAAATCTGACTCCAGAGAGGCAAGTGACCCAGAATCCAGTAGTGTTCAGTTGAGCAGCCACTTGTAGAAAGAGCAACTTGATAACAGGAGAATTTTTGTTTGTTTTGGGAGTGGAGATCAAACTCAGGATTCTGTGTTTGTCAGGCAGGTACTTAAATTGCTGAGCTACTGAGGACCACCCACTTGGGCACCCCACCCTCCTGTCCCTCTCTCAGACAGGAGCTTTCTGTCCCTCAATAAATATGTTCTGCTCATTTAAAAAAAAAAAAAAAAAACTGCTGAGCTATCTCCCTGGCCCCATAGAGATGTTTTATTATATTTTTTTTAAAGTTTCAAATCAAGTCTCCATATTGCCAGTTCACAAAGTTTAATTAGAACTGTTTTTCATTTAAAAATGGATATGGAAGAGCTGGCCATATAGCTCAGTGGATTAAAGTTCCTGCTTAGGCCAGATGCAGGGCCCAGGGGTTTGCTCCCTGGGCTTGCTCCACCCCCAAGGCACACCGAAATGGCGACTGAGACTGGACGTCATGGGATGTGCCTAAAATCCCAGTGCCTGGGAGGCTGAAAACAGGAGGATCATTATGAGTCCAATCTGTGTAGTGAGACCCTATAGACCTTGTACTAAATACATTTAGGAAGAATGGGTATGGCATATTCATACAATGGCTTATTTAGCAAAACGAACAACAACAACAAAAAGAGACATTAACAACAGATATTTAAGGCCTCGTGCGTCTACTGTCAAATGAAAGAAGCCCATCTAAAGAGTTTACACACTGTACAACCCCAACTACAGGATATTCTAGAGGCCAAGTTAGAGATAGTAAGATTAGGGATTGATTAGGGATGAGGGAGAGGGATGAATAGGTAGAGGGTGTGTGTGTGTGTGTGTGTGTGTGTGTGTGTGTGCGCGCATGCGCGCGCACACAAGATTGAAGTTAGGGCCTTGTACATGCTAGGCAAGTGATCTACTGGTAAGCTACACTCCCAGTCTTTTTAAAAAATTTTATTTTGGGACAGGGGTTCTTTCTGCCTCAGCCCCTACAACAGCTGGGATTACAGGTGCACACCAACATCCTGGATACAGAGCTTTTAGGACAATGAAACTATCATATTTGATTTTATATTGGCGAATACATGGTGTTATAAGTGGTTCAAACACACAAGACTTGTTCAACACAACGAATCCTAATGTAAAGCCTTTAATCATAATTTATGGATATTAAGATCAATTTTAACAAATGTGCTATACTAATGCAAGATTTAAATAACAAGAAACTCTTCCCAGGGGAGAGGGAAGGTAGGTATAAGGGCACTCTGTACTATCTGTTCGATTTCCTGTAAGCTTTTAACACTCCTCTAAAAATTAAACTTAGGACCAGTGAGATAGCTCAGCAGGCTAAGCACCTGCCAAGCGCAGCAACCAGGGTTTAATCCGGGTCGGTGTGCAGCCCAAGCCCTGTCCTCAGGGCACACTGAGTAGGCAAACAAGTCCCGGCATGGTGGCAAACACCTGTAATCCCAGCGCTGGGCAGGCTGAAAACTGAGTCCAAGCTGCGTAGTGAAACCCTGTACCAAACACATAAAATGAAAAAATAAACAAAATAAAAATAAAAATTAAGCTTATGAACGCTTTATAAATGCATATGTGTGCCTATGTACATGGTTTTGCTTTTTCTTTTTTTTGTTTCTTTTTTGAGGCAGGGTCTCACTATGCAGTTTAGGTTGGCCTTGAACTCTCCATGTCAAACTGGCTTTAAACTCTCCATAATCTGTCCCAATCTCGAGTGCTGGGATTACCCACATGCACTCTCATGCCTGGCAAAAGTTACCTCGGTGGGCAAAATGAAAGAAAGCAGAATTCTTCCCAAGGCTGCTGCAACAAATCACAAAAAGAACTCTGCGCGGAAAATGCTTAGCATAAGGCCTATTATAAAAGGAAAGCTCAAAATATTAGCTGCCACTATGATAAGCTGATTATTCATGGAATAACTAATTTGACACTTCAAGTTCCAAGGTTACTAATTCCACTACCAGCGTTTGATTAATATCCCCATAGGGCCCCAATCTCTCATATCTGAACACCGCCACTTTGACCACAGCCCACACTGCCCACACACTTCCGACTTCTTCACTCCTCGATGCCATTTTCCTCCTACTGGGCCTTACATTGCACGCTCAGGCCCTCAGACCCCGCCTCGCCACAAACTGCCCATCCCACTTGGACTCGTTCCCACTCAGAACTCGACCCCGCCTCCTCCCCAAACTCCAGCTTAATTCATCTCCACTTCTTCCCTTTGCCAGAGTTTAAGCGAGCTCCTACCCAGATACTCGTAGTCGGGTTGGGCTAGGCGTTCGGAGCTCAGCATCCTTAGATCCGGGGAGCTTCCAGACTGCAGTTCTCGGGCTTCCGGAAGCCAGATTGCCAGCGCTCTCCGTTGCCATGGTACCAAGGCCGCAAGAGGAGAGAGGCAGGCAGAGAGGGTGTCCCGCAGACAGTTTCCGTGCTTCAACGCGAAGCCAGCCGAGAAAGTTCCGGGAGCCGTCGCTTCGCGGAGGTTGAAGCTTCTTGGAACTCTCATATTTGCGGAGGTGGTTTTAGAGGGCTCCGAGGTGATGAAACCTTTTTTAATCTGTCATATTTCCTGATTTCGAAGAATTACTTTCAGCCGTCCATATCCGCAATTTTTGAATTTAGTAGCTGTTCCAGCTTTATATAGCTGTCACCCTAACTTGGAATATTTCCATCCGTGATCTCATAAACATCTAGATCCTAGAACCTATTTTTATCTCTTTATCCCAAATTACTACAAAGTGCTTTCACGTGCATTATTATAATTTGACTGCTTCTTGTGCCTTTTAGCCTGTAACAGGGCTGGACATCCAAAAAAGCGCTCATTAAGTCTTCTGTGAGTTAATTCATTTACTCTCAAATTCCTCTTTATCTTAGACCATCTTCCTACTCCTAGTCCCTTATTATTTGATCTCTTTCCCAAGTGGTGTCTTTCCTTTTTTTTTTTTTTTTTTTCTTCACTTCTGGGGAAGAAGTGTGCAGAGATAAGGACACCTACTAGATGTTCTCCCACATGCCAAACAAGCTGCTCTTTTCTGAGGGGACCGAGCACTCCTTGGTTTTCACCTCCCAGATGCCTCTCTTTTTGCTCCTCTCCACTTAAAGCAGCAAGTCAGAGATCTGTAGCAATTGTGAGAGCTAAAACCTAGCAGAAAGCAAGGCACTCGGCCCTCTCATTTTTAGCAAGTGCCCGCCCCCTTCAACATGCTGAGGTTTTGAGAAAAAGAATGAAAAAAAATAATTAAAAAAAAAAAATCGTGCCATCAAAAGAGCAACTGGGAAACCAAGGCCAAGAGACCACCTACACTGGGAGGAGAGAGAAAGAGAAGGTTCTTTTCTTTGTGTTGTGAGTGATCTATTCTTAGCCTTCTCCAGCAAAGAGCCTCAAACCTCCTAATTCTCCCTTTCCCTTAAAATTGTATATGTGTCTCAATTCTAGGCTCCTATGAGTCACTCTTGAGTTTGGATGTGGTAAGGAGCCCAGGACAGAGCCCAATGAGGAGTAGTGTTGAGTATTTTGAGGTAATGATTTTACTAATTTGGAAGTGGCTATGAAGTCCTGCAAGTTTGTCTAAAAAAAAAAAAAAAACTGCCTTCTACCCAGCCTTCCCTCTCCTCCCTTGCTCCTTGAGGGTACAGGAGTTTTGTAAGTTTCATATCTGTGACTTATTATTCTATTTAGGTAGAATAGTAATTGTTTTTGGTGTTTGTTTGTTTGTTTGTTTGTTGAGACAGGGTCTTGCTACATAGTTCAGGCTGGCCTGGAACTCATAATGCAGCCCAGGCTGGCCTTGAGCTTGTAGCCTTTGACATCCTGCCTCAGCCTCCTGAATATTGTAATTACAGGTGTGGGCCACCATGCCTAGCTTTAGGAGAGTAATTATTAAAGATCACTTTACTTTATTCCCAAACAACCTGAAGCTATTTGGAGATAATTTCATATGTCCTCATGAAAACTGTCAAAGGCACCTCTCCCTTTTCTAAGTAGGGAAACTGAGGCACAGGTCACAAAAACAACTTATCTGGTGTGATGCCTCCATCCAGTCAGTAGAAGAGCTGGAACTGTATCTCAGCTATCCCAACATCCAGATTAGTGGTCTAACCACTAAACCACACAACCTCTTTTTTTTAGGGGTTTTTGGCTTGATGTCTACTTATTTATTTTTCATTTTGCTTTGCCCTGCTAGCCATTGGGAACTCCCAGACAAAAAAGGGGGAGAATTTTGAGTTCAGGGTGAACATTTGACAGAATCTTATTTGCCAAGCATTATCCTGGGTCTTGGAGGGTACTGCTACTAGGGTCAGTGTGGTGAGGCTGGGCACCCACCCCAAGAATATAGCTTTGTTCAGGCATTAACCCATTTGCGGTTATAATAATGATAAGTTTCAGCACCAGTGGCGCCTGACTGTTAATGACTCAAAGAAAGCTAAATAAGAACAAGATGTCATCTTTGGACCAATTTGTAGGTTTTTCCTACAGTTCTGTCCCATCCATAAAAACCCTAAGGATCATTGTATTTAGTCAGTCTTCTACTCTGATGTCCTGGACAACCTATAGAGGGGGAGGACTTAGGACTAGGTAGGAAGTTGCTAGGCGAAAGCTTCAGGAAGATGTGTGGTTTTGCAGAAATAACAGGTGGCTTTCTTACTCATTGTGTTTTGCTTCTTTACATATTTCTACATTCTTAAGGTTTTCTGTAATGAGCATGCACCATAACCTGAAAAAAAAAAAAAAGCCAGTGAGTAGCATGCAAGTCTTTAAAATATTTTCAGGAAGATGTGATGATTTTCCAGATGTGTTTGTTTCTCTCAAAGTAAGCACTACTTTTAGATTTTTCTCTGGTCACAGATTATGTAATAGCAGATTCTGGCAACATACTGGTTGTGGAGGAAATTTTTCAGTAAAACATAAACATCAGTCTTAAGAAAAAGGGAAGTACTCAAAAGTTCTTAAAATCAAATGTATTTATGTGATCCTATGTGAAGGTTAATGAAAGAAAAAATGTCAGCCTACAATTTAAAAGGATTTAAGGGGTTACTAAATCATCATTTTACATTTCTAAAAATTTATCAGTACGAAAGGACCAGCCTGATAGCTCAGCAGACTAAAGTGCCTGCTTAGGCAGGTACAGGGACTGGGGTTCCATCCCTGATGTGGCGTGCTATGGGGGGGGCACCCCCAGGGTGCACTGAGATGGTGACTGAAACTAGGCGTGGTGTCACTCATCTGTAATTCCAGTGCTTGGGAGGCTGAAAACAGGAGGATCACTGCAAGTCCAATCTGTGTAGTGAGAACCTATAGTAAAATACATAAAAAATAAAAATAAAAATTCATCAGTACAAGTACCCAGGCAAACTAATAAATCAGAAGAAAAATCTATAATCCTAAGAGAAAGAAGCAGTTTAGGGGCCCGGTAGGATGACTCAGTGGTCTAAAGCACCTGCTTAGGAAAGCTTGGGCGGCTGCAGGGACCACAGTTCGATCCCCAGCACCACATGATGTGCCAGCCTGCCCTCAGGGCAGGCTGAGCCAGCCATAAAAATAAATAAACAAACAAAAGTTCTAAAACAAGAAAAAAATAAAATAAAATAATTCTTAAAAAAAAAAAGAAGCAGTTGATATGAAACTAATCAAAAGTCGGTGAAGGCCAAAGATGTAGCTCAGATGTAAAATGGTTATTGCTTACCCAACATGCCGAGGCCCTGGCTTCAATCCCCAGTTTAGGGGGAAAAAAAATGTAGCATGTTCAGTGTAGGGCTATGATGTAAATAATGGAAACATCAGACTCTGAATAATGGGGAAAAAAAACTCATGACAGAGAATATGTTGATATTTTAATTTATCAGATTAGTTTCTGATTTAATAAACAGAAAATTCATAGAAATCTTAAATCTTTGGCTCTGCAGAGAACTTGTTAAGAGATTGATAGGGAAGAAAATCCTCCCTATAATTGAAGACTACAGAAAAGAAAACATGAATGTACTAAGTAGTTTTAGACCTCAAGGAAACAGAAAAGAGTAAGTGCAGGCTGAATTATCGCTACAAAACAGGTTCGAGAAAACTAGGACACGCTTTTATCAACTCATCAAGCAGAAAAGATGCTAGCGGCAAAGTGCCTACTAAGAAATGCAGGTCATGAAATTCATGCCGAGCTGCTGGGCTCTTCTTTGAAAACTTACCTTCCCTGTGAGCAAAACAGGAACTAAGTATAAAGCCACTGTCTGGGGTTCGCATGTTGCTATTAAAAATGCTAGCTGTAGGAAAGTCATTCAGAACTGTCAGAACTCCACAGAACACGGTTTTGGGAAATCTTCAAATAAAAAGAGCAGTTCCACAAACTTTGGACTGTAAAGAATAAACCAAGCAGTAGAAGAAAGTGAGTAAGAGGATATGGCTTAAATTGAACTGGAGCTCAAAAGCAATTAGGGGCCAGGGAGATAGCACAGTAGAATAAGCACTTGCCTGGCAAGCACAAGATCCTAAGTTCAATCACCAATACCAAAAAAAAAGCAATTAAAGAGTTGTAGCTGCTTATTTTATATTTTCAAATATTTCAAAAGGTTGGGAATTAGGGGCTGGGGAGATAGCTCCGAGGCACAAGTGCCTGCTGGGCAAGTGCAAGGTCGTGAGTTTGAACCCTGGTCCCAAAAAAAAAAGGTTGGGAATTACACTTTCATGTAGTTTGAATGGTGGGAACATTTTCTCATTCTTCTTTCCTACTCCACAAAATTTCATTACATCTTTCTCTGTCCTGAACATTGATAAGCATTTATGTCTATGTTTTATTATACTCTGAACTATTCCAGATTGTGATTTTCTTGTGGGCAAAGAATGTTTTCACTCATCTTTAAATTCCTAGGGTCATGTGTAGTATCTGGCAGAAGACAGGTATACAACAAGTGCCTGTTAAATAAATTTTCTCCCTTCTCAATAGAAGTCTAAAAAACAAAGATCATCCAATCCATAGAACTTATGGTGCCTCATAGTAATCAATTAATAAATGAATTCACTAAACAAACAAAAAAGCCATGGGCTGGTGAGATAGCTCAGCAGTCTAAAGCACCTGCTTAGGCAAGCTTAGGCAGGCATAGGGGACCGCAGTTAGATCTCAGGCACAACATGTTGCGGTAGACCTGCCCTTAGGGCAGGCTGAACCAGCCCTCCCCAGCCCCTGCCCCCAAATGCTGGGTGTTATGGTTCACAAATGTTGTCTTAGCTGCTTAGGAAGCTGAGGCAGGAGGATTGCTTGAGCTCATGAGTTCAAGAGCAGCCTGGTCAACACAAGGAGACCTCACCCAAGGAAGGGAGAGAGGAAGGAAGGGAAGGAGGGAGGAGGGTAGGAGGGAGGGAGGGAGGAAAAAAGGGAGGGAGGGAGTCAAAAACTAATCAGAAAGTACACTTAAAATTGTGTGTGACAGACCACCGTATTAAGAAATGCTACCCCCCAAAACTTAAGTCATGCAATAAAAGACTTACAGACAGTGCTACATGTAGACAAGTT
Organism: Myocastor coypus; assembly: GCA_004027025.1. Lineage (NCBI taxonomy): Eukaryota > Metazoa > Chordata > Mammalia > Rodentia > Myocastoridae > Myocastor > Myocastor coypus. Next base: position 54,286 of record PVJA010004843.1, on the reverse strand, counting down.
AAGAAAATTAGTTGAAGAGAATGAGATGGAAAAGTCGTTCTGGAGAATGGAAAAAGTGTTAAATCAATTTAGGATATGACCTGGGAATTCCCCACTTCAAAATCTTAGAACAAAACTCTAGAGTCGCTGTGTTTATTTTTCCTCTCTCCAGCTATCCTCTATGTTATCCCAAGAGTTTACTCTAGCGTTCAAACTTGTCCGTGTTACTTCCATGCTTAAAAAGTGTCGCTGACTAGGATGTGTAAAATTCCTTAGCACACAGACACATAAATCTCTTCACAGTTTGGTCCCAGCACCTCCCAGCCATCTTGCCTGACTCTGACCACTTCCTGCTTCAGCCACACTTCCTGCTCAGTGTTCCAAAGACACTGACTTCTTGCAGCAAACATCCCATCTCTGGCCTAAACCTCCTCCAGGTTTCTGCCTATTACCTCCTCTAACACTGAAGCTAAACGTCACCGTCTCCATGAAACATAATACTAATTCCCAAGGAGTCTGTTGCCTCTTGATATGATTTTAGGGTTTATCATATCATATTTACCCCAGTATTTCTCCCTGAGGCCTATGAGTTGTTTAAGACCAAAGAATAACTGTTATATACTTCTCTCTGGCCAGAAAGACAAAATAAATATTTACTGAAAGTTAGGATAAAGGTAAATGACTTAAGCTTAAAACTGGTAGAAATAAATTAATTTTTAGCACTGCTTACTGGCTGTTTATGACACTTACCTAAAAGGGTGGATATCCACACAGCTTCAAGTGAGTTTAGGTAAGTCCTGAGTGACAGGCCCATTTAGTCTTTTTTTTTTTTTTTTTTCCATTTAGCCTTAAGAGAAACTAGACTTTTTTTTGGTACAGGAGATCAAACTCATGACCTTGCACTTTCCAGGCTGGTGTTTATGCTGCTGAGCCATCTCCCCAACCTGAGAAAATAGCATGTAGTGTGTAACAATCCTATAGTTTGGGGAAGGATACTGGGAGGCAACACTCTTTTCCATGGCCTACGCATTAGAGATGTCACCAGCAGCATAGACCTAGACCCCATAGGATTTAGGCTCTGTGCTGACTTCCCAATTCTTTTGATCTTTGAGAACATTTTCTTATGGATATTTAAATTAACTTTTTAAGCTTTTCTTAGGAGAGTACAATTTCAGATATAATTTTTAAAAAAACAACAGCATAGGGGCCCAACAGGATGGCTCGGTGGTCTAAAGCACCTGCTTGGGAGAGCTTGGGCAGCTGCAGGGAACACGGTTTGATCCCCGGTGCCACATGCTGCACCAGCCCTGCCCTCAGGGCAGGCTGAGCCGGCCATAAAAATAAATAAATAAACAAACAAAAGTTCTGAAACAAGAAAAAAATAAAATAAAAATAAAAACAACAGCATAATTGTTAGCACATTATCTAGGCCATCTCTCTCCCTGAAAAAGTATAATCCCAACTGCCTAACATCAGAGGAATAAAAAGTAGAAAGTCAAGAGTCAGGGATATGGCTCAGTGGCATAAGCACCTGCCTGGCAGGCACTAGATCCCGAGTGTGATTCCTGGTGCCACAAAAAAAAAAAAAAAAAGATAAATTGAAAATAAGAAAAGCATAATACCTCCCTTATACTTTATAAGAACACAGTAAATTTTTTATGAATAAAAATAAAATATATAGGCAAGTTTTTAATTTAGAAACCATTTTCAGCAACAGTTGCTTATTTGGCTTTCTATAATCTCCTATGTTCATTTAGACACATAAGACCATTGATCATTCTTCCAACATGGTGACAACCATTGACTGTTCTTCAGACATGGTGGACACCATCAATCATCCTTCCAACATGGCGGCTTCCATTGACCATTTTTACAACATGATGGCCACCATTGATCATTCTTCCAACATGGCGACCACCATTGACCATTCTTCCAACATAGTGGACCCCGTCAATCATTCTTTTAATGTGGTGGCTACTTTTGAAACGTTGTACCTTTGCTGATGGCATTCCATCTATCTAGAATGTTCCTCTTCCCCCATTTTTTCCTTTTTTACATAAATTGTCCTCACTCACAATGCACACCTACCTTCACAAACTTAAGAATTCTGTTCTGGGGCCCGGCAGGATGGCTCAGTGGTCTAAAGTGCTTGCTTAGGAAAGCTTGGGCAGCTGCAGGGACCGTGGTTCCATCTCTGGCACCACATGCTGCACCAACCCTGCCCTGAGGGCAGGCTGAGCTGGCCATAAAAATAAATAAACAAACAAAAGTTCTGAAACAAGATAAATAAATAAATAAATAAATAAATAAATAAATAAATAAAATTAGAAAAAAAAAAGAATCCTGTTCTATTTGTTTCCACAAACAAAAGATTGAATTTCTTTCATGCTTCTATCATACTATCATTGCTTTGGAAGTCTTCCTGTTCACCAGATTCAGAACATCTTAAAAATGAAAGGCCCTGTCTTTCTGCTCTTTGCATTTTCCTAGCCCTTGCAGACAATCTGGTTTTCATTCATTTCTTAAAAGTTTATTGAGCAATATGTGGCAGGCACTATTTTAAGTACTGGAAACCAAAACAAGTGAGAGCCTCACTCCCCTCGTGCTTATTGCCTAGTGTATGGGAGGTAAACAAATAGGCATGTCACAACAAACAAGATTATTACCAAAAACATGCTAAGTGCCATGGAGCAAATAAAACAGGGTCAAGGCAGTGAGCGAGTGCAAAGTAACTGCAGGGAGGTAAAGTGAGGCTTCTCAGGCTGCAGTGTAGGGCTGAGACCAGCCAGAGGGAGCGTTTGGGGAGATGGCATCCTAGGTGGAGGACACAGTACATGCACAGATTGGAAGACAAAAGTGGCAGCATGCTTTAAGGTCACAAGGAGTGAGGAGAAAGTGGGGGAAGTAGGCTGAGGTCTGCTTGTGACCCTTAAAGCCCATGGTGCAAGGATTTCATTCTAAGTGAGATGGGAAATTGTTGGACGGTTCTAGGCACATTTGTGCTGTGCTCTGACTCCTCTTAAATATCAAACACAGACCATTTATGTGGCTCCTTGATGCACATTTGTTATTAATAGATCTCTGTTTCTTTATCTATTTATCTACCACTTGAGCTATGTTATAGCTATTAAAATAAGATAGATATATACAACAATTTGTAAAAAAGCCTATATTTCTTTGTGCAACTATTAAGAGATTAAAATGTTTGTGAAAGCCCCATCTTTGGCAATGACCCTAAGTAAGGTGAGGGAACAGAGTCAGACACATATCCCAGATCCCAAGTTGAATAATGCTGCTGAGCTGGAGCATGAAAAACATTGGTACTAGACGTGGTGGTGTAGAGGACTGCAACTCAGGAAAGCAGACATACAATTTAGATTGTTACCTGAGGGTGTCATCGTACCAGTTTCCAGGGTTATGTCCCTGAACCTAGGTAAAATTATAAGCATTTTGCTCAAAGTTTGTGACACCTTTCCATAAATCCAATGGATTCCTTTCTTATTCTTCCTTATGCCTATAAGATCCTCCCAAGGGCTGGGGAGATAGATCAGCAGCATAAGCACCTGCTTGGTAAGCACAAGGTCCCAAGCTTGATCCCCAGTAATGAAAAAAAAAGAAAAGAAAAAGACCCTCTCCATTCACTCTTAGCCTGATGTCCCTTCCCTCCCTTTTCTTTCTATTTTGTGCTGTTGGGGATCCAACTCAGGGTCTGAGCTAGGCAAGCTCTTGCCTGTTCACGATACTCCCAGCCAGCCAATGACTCTTACACAGCTTAAGCATCTGTAAAAGTCTCAAACTCCTAAATCTAAATCGAATTTCTTCTCTCATAGAATACTGTACTCTCATTCTTTTAATGTCTCTGCATACTTACAGACACCTGCAACTACTGATTGTCAGTTCCAGGGACCCAATATCTGTTCACCACTGCCTCCCCAGAGCCTGGCATTAAATACCCCTAAAGACAGCTGCTCATGGTAGCACAGGCCTGTAATCCCAGTGCTCTGTAGGCTGAAGCAGGAGGATCATTACAAGTGTAAGACTGAGTCTGAGTGTAGTGGCATGTGCCTGGAATGCCAGCACTTGGGAGGCAGGAAACAGGCAGATCACTATGAATCTGAGCTATGTAGTGAGACCCTGTACACACACAAAAAAACACAAAAAACAAAAAACAAGGGCTAGGGAGCTAGCTCAGTGAAATAAGCGCTTGCCCAGCAAGAACAAGTGCAAGGTCCTGCGTTCACTCCCTGGTACCACTGAAAAAACAAAACAATAACAACAACAAGTTCAAGACCATCCTGGGCTACAAAGTGAGCTCAAGGCCACCCTGAGCTCAAAAAGAGCCTCCCCAAGAAGAATATATATATATCCTTAATGAATAGTCTCTGAGTGAATGAAAACTGGAAATCAGGGCTTGGGATATAACTTAGCAGTGCAGCACCTACCTAGTAAGCACAAAGTTGTGAGTTTGAGTCCTAGGACAGAAAGAAAGAAAGAAAGAAAGAAAGAAAGAAAGAAAGAAAGAAAGAAAGAAAGAAAGAAAGAAAGAGAGAAAGAAAGAGAGAAAGAAAGAGGGCAGGATGGTTCAGTGGTCTAAAGCGCCTGCTTGGGAAAGCTTGGGCGGCTTCAGGGACCGCGGTTCGATCCCAGCACCACATGCTGTGCCAGCCCTGCCATCGGGGTGGGCTGAGCCGGCCATAAAAAAAATGAGTGAATAAACAAACAAAGGTTCTGTAACAAGAAAAAAAAAATAAATAAAATAAGAAAGAAAGAAAAAAGAAAACTGGAAATCAGCCTCTCTGAGGTACATAATTGTAGGACTCGGTTAGCTCCTTTGGCGAAGTCTTGCTTTCACTTATAAACTTTTAAGATCTCCTCCTTCCATTAGCAGTGCCTTCTAACAAGGGAGTAAGTCCATAGAGCTGCTGGAAAAATTCTTTGCAGATTCATGTCTGTAATCTTTTAAAGCAAACCTTCTCAAACCCAGGACTATTAACATGTTAGGCTGGCTAATTCTTTGCTGTATGGGGAAATGTTCTGTTAATTTAGGGGACATAGTGGCATCTGGGGCCTCTCTGTGCTGGCCCTGGCAACACTCATTCTCAAGAATTCTCTAGGTTTTGGGGCCAGAGAGACAGTTCAGTGGCATAAGAGCCTGCTTGGCAAGTGCAAGGCCCTGGATTCAATCCCTGGTACAAAAAAATAAAATAAAATAAAATAAAAATCTCTGTTTTGTCCTAAGCCTGGCCTGCAAGCTCACTCCTAGTCCAGATCTACTGTTTTGAACCTTCAGATGTTTTTCTCCTTCAGAGGAATTGCATTTGGCAATCTGGGTTGTTGAGTGATGCCTGGGATACAAGAGAATTTTACCAACCCAGTTGGATCAAAACCGTGCCCGTTTCGATCTTGTTTCAGTAGCGCTCCCTGTGTGTGCTTTGCAAAGGCCATTAGTGATGGTCTAATTCTGGGCAATAGTCTGATCTTGGAAACTCGACTCCTGTGGACTGACCTAGGAGGATGAAGGAAAGAGGTGGTGTTTCTGAGGAAACTGATGCCTCGTAGACCCCCTCGGGAATTGGCAGTCCCCTGCCACTTTTCCAGGGGCATGTCCCAAGGGACAATAAAAGAGAGACAAACAGCTCATTCTGGCATGCTTTTCAGGATCTCTCACTCCAAACAAGAAAGTCTGAGAGGGCTGGTAAAAATAAATATGGCTTAGGACTCCTGGCACAAGAGCAGCTTCTGACAGCCAAGAGTGAACTCACCCTAGGGGGTGACCCAGGCAGGGACTCTGCGTGAAGTTAACTTCTACCCATTGATATTCCCAGCGCTTCACAGCAGCCGGGATGGCTGTGCACACCAGCATGGGCTGAACCAAGAGGAAGACTGGGAACCACATGGAAAAGCCAGTCTCTTGTGCCTGAGTCAGACAGGGACAGCCAGCCTCCCTCTTCCTCTCAGATCCCAGAGCAGCAACATAGATCATGCCTCTGGAAGGAACCTGTCCTCTGCATGCAGAGTGGAAACTTTATAAATTCTTAATCCCCTGACATTGAAAGTCTGGGGACCGCCTGTCTTGGATTTTTTAGAACAAATGTATTCATTACACCACATGTCCCTAGTTTTCATTTGGAACAAAATATGGTCTTCAGGATCATGAGTTCTTTCTCAACACAGTTAAAAGCAAGTGGTGATTTTCTCCTTCAATCTCAGTACTCAGGAGGCTGAGGCAGGAGGATGGAGGCCATCTTGGACTACACAGTGAGTCCAAGACAAACATGAACTACATGCTGAGACCCTGTCTCAAAAATAACATAAAAATAAAACCAGGCATGATGTCTCACACCGATAATCCCAGTACGTGGAAGGCTGAGGCAGAAAGATTGTCATGAGTTCAAAGCCAGCCTGAGTTACATAGTGAATGTGAACTACACAAGAGAAACCTTATCTCAAAACAAAATACAAAATGGCCCAGGATATAGCTCAGTGGCACAGTGCTTGCTTGGCAAGCGCAAGGTTCTGAGTTTGACTTCCAGAACCAAAATAAAGAAAGAAATAAAAAAGTAAAAGCAAATACATATTGTATATTTATATATAAGTATCTATAGATATAGATATAAATTTTTTTTTGTCTTTTTGAGACAGGGTCTCCCTATGCAGTTCAGGCTGGCCTTGAGCTCACTTTTGTAGCCTAGGCAGGCTAGTCTTGAACTCACACTGATCCTCCAGCCTCAGCCTCCCAAGTGCTAGGATTACAGGTGTGCACTGTTACACCTGGCTATAAATCTATATCTATATCATCTCTCTATATCTATATCTGTATCTGTATCTGTATCTATATCTATATCTATATCATCTATATCGCTTGAGACCAACCAAGGACTCATTAGAAGGGACGGAGTTGAGAGCTGAGAAATAAGGCTCTACTTTTCACCTTCTTTCGCCGTTGGGTTTTACGCTAAAGGGAACTGAAGGAGGTCTAACAGGTGGACGGTCTTTCCCAAGCGCTAAGACTACGTAAACCTCACCTGACTCTACTGCCCCCTTCAGTCAGTTGGAAGAACTACACACCTAGAAAAATGCCTCTGTATTAGTTACCATGGTGATGCTCATTCAACCACTTAGCATCCGAGCAAAAACTTCGGGCAAAACAGTATAGAGAAATACCTAGAAACAGTTAACACAACTTTTTTGTAGTTATCGTCGTAGTTGCTGTCGCAAAGCACACTTAATGTTAGCTTTAGCCAAAGATGGTAATTTGAAGCGAAACGTTGAAAACAAGCGAGGTTGACCTATCCGTGTGGAGAAATCGCCTCCGCTCAGGAGTGCAACGAATTACCTTCCCCTCAGTGAACTTGGGGCATTTGGGTCTTCCTGGCTCTATATATTTACTGGTGAGAGGTAAGTGATTCACAGAGAAATCCATATCAACCCGAAAGGAAAAAGTCATCCTTTGGGCCTTAAAAGTCCGGGACTTAGCCAAAGTAACAAAACAAAATCCAAGGTAGGAAGCTGTAGGAAGGTGAAAGGAAGCAAAATGAACTCATGTTCGTAGGATGCGCTGGGAGGGCGCTATGCCCCCAGGATAGGACGGGAGAGGCGTTTACAATTCTGTGCAGTCACCCAAACCTTAAATGCCGCTGGAAGGCCGGCCGAGAGAAGCAGGAAGGAGGCTGAGACCCGGGGAGCTGGGCTGCGAAGAGCTTACTTCCTCGCCCCCTCCGCTCCCTCGCCAGGATCAGAAAGTCAACGAAGGTGAAGAGGCTAACGATGCAGATTTACAAAGACGGCGACAGCGAAGAGGAACTAAGTCTGGCAGGGCCAAATCTGGACGTCAGAACTAGGGCGACTGGACCCAGACAGGCACCTCAGGAAATTAGTAGATGAAAAAGAGAGGTCGCCTAATTATTTAGCCCTCGAACCAGTCGGCCTAGGCCGGGGGAGGGGCGGGGGAGCGAGAAGAAAATCTCAGAAAAGGAGTTTTGACAGCGAGAACGCTGGTTGAGATACAGCTCTGCAGGCCTCCTGATGTCCCTTGTTTAACGTCAATGAAGGCCGGGAGGATTATGCAGTAGCAGGCCCCGTGTATTCCGAAACATTAATAAAGTCTGGCCGTGAGGTCTGGAAGATTCCCTCCTCCCCAGGTCACGTCCAGGCGACTTGGGTCAGCGTGGTTGTTGCTCCCTGGCGAGAGGATCAGTGCACCGGTTTATATTTTTAAAGTTAGGAACATTTGAACTGCGGTAATGGGGACAGAGCAGGGGCTCTCTGGAAGGCCAGGAATGTGGGGGCGGCCTCCGGAGCGGCGGGGCAGCACAGCAGGCGTGCGAGGGTGGGGTTCGGACCGGGGGCGGGGTCGAGGGCGGGAAGGGGCCGAGCCTCGGGGGCGGGGCCAGCGCGGGGGCCGCGGCGGGGGCGGGGCGGCTGGGCCCGGGACACCCCCTCCCGGTCCCCTGGCTCGGCGGCTTCGGCTTTGGCCGCACTGGTGGCGGCGGCAGCCGGAGGGCTACTTGCGGGACGCCTGGCCCCGGGCACCCTCCGTGGACTCCCCGGCTGCGCTCCTCCGCGGAGCCCGGGACCCCGGCCGGCGGGGAGTGCCTGAGACGGCCGGCACCATGCGGCGGCCGTGGGGTGCGCTGCTGTTCGGCTCCCTGCTCTGCGCTCACGGTAAGCAGCACCGCCCGCCCGCCCGTCCCGCGGGGAAAGTTTGCCCCAGGTCCTCAATTCTTCGCCCCGGAGAGGGACTCTCGCTCGTGCGCTCAGCGGGAACCCCGGGATTGAGCCGGGGAGGGAAACCGGACGAGTTCTCCTAGCGCCCCCCGGGCGAGAGGGGATCGAGGTGGAGGCGCAGCCCTGGACTCCCGTGCAGGCTAAGATCCGAGGCGCTTGCTGTTCTTTAACGAGCTGCAGGCTTCTTTCAGGCTGAAGACTGGGTCTCTGTGTCCTTGGTGCAATGCAAGTGTGCAAAGAAAGGGCGGCGGGAGAGTGGTCGCCAAGCCCGTGCGCTGTAAGCAACCCTCCTTCCCTGGACAGGGCTCTCGCGTGGATCGCACCGAGGGCCCCCGTGGAATCCGAGTGCCTCAGCGCCGGCGACGTCTCTACGCGGGGTTTACAGGGATCACAGCCTACGTTCCAGCCTAGCCTCTTGCCCGGGGGCTCCGGGCTCCGCTCGCTCGCTCGCAGCATCTGCCCTTAGTAGTGTTTTGGGTTCCCTCTCCGGTACGCAGCCAATCAGCTTTCTGCCTCGGATCCTCCCCAGGGGAGGGTGGGGGACCCGGCTGGAGAAGGGACTGGGGAGAAAGCTTGGGAAGAAACTGCTGGAAGGTACCCTCGAACCAGTGTTGGCTGGGGTAAGGGGCCGGGCACCGGGCGCAGATGTCGCTGGACTCCCCAAGAAGCCTCCCTGCCTCGGCCTCGGGGTGGCTGGGCGCATGGCAGCCCGACTCACGGTTTCATCTGCTGCTTATTAATGTGTTCCGTGCCCGCGCGCCACGGCTGTAAGTGATCAGGGTTCCAGCGGAATCGGTTTCTCCGCTTAGGACCATAGGTGCACCCCGCGATGGAGCAGCTGCCTTTTATAAGTTTGTGCCCAAAGATCAAAGAACTTTGATCTTTGAACCCCAACCCTATTCAACCAGCGCTATTCAACCCGGGGCTGGGGGCCAGTGTGTGTGTGTGTGTGTGTGTGTGTGTGTGTGTGTGTGTGTGTGTGTGTGTGTGTGTGTGTTGGGAGTTGTCCCGAATCCTCAGAGTCTTCTCACAGCTTGGATGAAGGGTAGATTTCCAAAGTAGAGCAGTCTGCAGACCCTGTCTTCACACCGGTTCTTTCTTTAACCAAGAGCAGCTCGTGTGCAAACCCTGCTGATTTCCACGCTTGCCTGGCAGGGCGTGGAGAGGTCTGGGCACTTGTTGTAAAGATTGTTTTACCTTCCGAATCCAAAACAGAGTGCTCGTGTCTAATATTTCAACTGTGTGTGAGTCTTCGGTGGCTTTTTCCGATCTCCCCGTCCTCAGCTCTTCTTCCCGGGCAGGGTCCCCCAGCGACTCGCGTCCCTCCCTGCGCGCGGGCGCGCTCCGGGAAGGTTATTTGCAGCCTCTGCGGCGTGTTGGGACAGCGGCCCTACCGGGGTAGGAATGTAGCTGTTCTTCCCACCACATGGGCCCCTTAAAGGGACAGCTTTGCTTTTGGGGGGGTTTCCCCCATCGGGCTACAAGGGAAAAGGATGGAACTTTCCTCTCGGCCCCCTGGAGGAAGTTTTGAAAAAGATCAAGGGAAATGGCAAGGCTTTGGGAAGGAAGGGGGGTGGGAATAAAACGGATACCAACAAAGCCAGGGAGGAGGTTGTCGCCTTCTGCCCAAGGGAAGGGGAGCTGCAAGGTTCTGAGCAGAGACCGGCCAAGACGATTTAACTGCTCCACAGCTGTCAAAACTGCATACATTACCCTGTACAGGGACTGCGGTGAGCAGTGGGTAGAGAACTGTGTGTTTAATGCTTTCCAGTAAAAGGATGAGAGAGTTCTTGGCTATTCAAATTGAATAGAAACTTCTAGTCTGCGTCTGCAGACTTTCTGTGCACATAGGGGAGGCAGAGGCAGGGAGATTTATGCGCTTTGTTTGCCTGGCTACTGAGCCATCCTTGGAGGTGCAGAGGGGCAGAGTCACAGTGAGACCCAGCAGTGTGGAACCAATGTGGCCAGAAATACTACTGCAAAGATCCCAGAAGCTACATTCCAGGGGCCCAGGGAGGCTGCAGTTGTGAAGTCCGCTTAGTGAATCAGGTAGGCTTGGCTTCAGCTAGGCGTGAACTCAGTGCACTACAGTGGAAGATGCTTATTTGAGTTCTGCTAGTCCTCAGAGCTTTTCCTAGAGCTTCTAGATAGGGTTCAGCCTACCTCACACTCCCCGCCTAAAGATTTGTGAAGGAAACTTGATGGCTGGGAATAAGCATGCCTGTTTTCATCCTGAAAGTTAGGAATTTTATGTGTGGAAAACTGTCCTGGAAATCTCTTAAGTAAGAGAAAATTCTGGCCTGAATCACTTAGGTAGATAAGGTTTTGTTTTTGTTTTTTGGCTAGCCTGGAACTCTCGAACTCCAGGTGATCCTGCTGCCTCAGCCTCCTGACTGCTGGTATTACAAGTGCACCACATCTGGTGGTAAAAGGAGGTTTCTGAGGATGAAAATGAGTGCAAAAGAGTTGAGCTGAGACTGGTCTCCTTCCTGTCTGGCTGTTGTCCTGATCACAGTCATCACAGTGCTCGAGTGACCTTGTCACTGATCTCTTGGATTCATGAAAGATGCTTGGCTTGACACTGATTTTGGATTTCCTCTTCTATCCCCGGTTGAATATCAGATAACATCTTTGGGCCTGGCACATGGTATTCAGAATGACAGGTGCAAGGGAGCCAAGTCTGGCCATGACTGAGACTGAGCATACTGGGCACGTTCACCTTCCGGGCCAGCACAGGCCACAGAAGGTCACAAAGGACAGGGTGTTTTATGGCTTTGGCCTGCTCTGGGGCTCCCTAATCAGTAGTCCCCTACTTTCTACAGATGAACTGCTAGCTTGGATCCCTAAGAAGAAGCAGAAATGGAGGGATTGGTTATGTTGCTGTTCCTTAAAGAGGATAAGCCCTAGGGAGTTCTTGAATGGGAACTGAGTAATTTCCAAGACCACTTTGAGAGGTATTGGTTGAGTGTGTCTCATAATGACAGGCCACTTCTGTGCCCTTGGCCTGTTCTGGCCAAAGTCTCTGTATTCCTTGAGGCAGCCTGGCTACCACTTAGTCACAGTTGCCTTAGTCACAGAGCATCTGAGTCCCCTACTGTGACTGTGTTGGCTTACTATCTGGTCCTCAGCAGTAGAAGCCTTGCTGCCCTTCTTGGCCTGGTGGGATTCAGGGTCCCTGGGAGAACTCAGTGCTGGCAGGTTGGTGGGCAGAGCCTGCCTCTGGCCCTATAAGTAGCTTTTTTTTTTTAATTTTATTTATTATTTTTATTCTTGTTTCAGAACCTTTGTTTGTTTATTCACTCATTTTTATTTATGGCCGGCTCAGCCCGCCCCCAGGGCAGGGCTGGCACAGCATGTGGTGTCGGGGATTGAACTGTGGTCCCTGAAGCCGCCCAAGCTTCCCCAAGCAGGCGCTTTAGACCACTGAGCCAACCCGCCGGGCCCTCTATAAGTAGCTTTGCTGACTGCCTGTGCTGCCGCTGGCCTTACAGCTTGAAGCTGCCAGGCCTGGCTCTCTCCTGATGCACTGAGAAGCACCCTCCAAACTCAGCTCTGCACTCATTCATTGTTCATTCATCCAGCAAACACGAATCTCAAGCAGTAAGCCAGTATATGCAGCTCAGTTACTGAGAAACACAGGCAGAACGGGCACTTCCTCAGGATCCAGTGTGAAGCCCCATATCTCCCCGAATTTCAGGATTCTTATCTGCAAATAAGGGCAAAGTGATGGGAGGAGAAAGGCAGTCAATTTTCACTACAGAATGCTGCAGAAATTGAGCGGGTTCAAACTATTCTGCACAGAGCCTGATGACCCCTTTGTTACTATGGGGCTGGTTGAATGCCACCTGTTTGTTAGCAAGGTTGCATAAGTAGATCAGAGATGGTTCTTGCTTTTGAGATACGGGAGCCAGGTAAATAATTGCACCATGCTTAAATAGAGGCTCAGTCCTTCATTGATTTCAGCTGGCTTTTTGTCTCTGGGAGGATCTTGCAGCTCCTTCCTCCCCCTCCAAAGCCTCATGAAACCTAAGCATGGTTCCCGCCTGGCTGCACTTCCGGAAAAGAAATCTATTAAGTGCGCACGTGAGTAGGGCAGCCTGTTCTACTTTAGAGGGTCTGGGAGTTGGAGCTTCCTTGAACATGCACGGTGCAACCACAACTTCTCACCCTTAGGTTGCTGTGACCCCAAGGTGAGAGGTGCTGGCTGAGGTCTCCTGTAGCTGGAACAGTTTAGAATTCCAAGCTCTCCCTCCCTTGGGCCTGGGGACAGAGATGGGCCCCAGAGCTCATAAGGTAGCAATTGCCTCAATTTGGGGGCTGGGCAGCTAGAGCCTCCTTCCTTCATGAATCCTGTCACAGGGATAAATGATGCAGGTCTCCAGCCCCAGACTCACCCCAGCCCCTAGCGCCTCCACCCCAAAGTTTGACCCCTGTTGTCTCTTTGTTTCTTCCTTTTAAGTTGGTGCCAGTGATGTGATGTTTCTGGGAGCTACAGAAAGTTGACCGTAACCCAGAGCAGCCGTTTTTTCAAAGAGCTGATTCTCTCTGGCTTCCTAGCAGTCCTTTGAGTCTATTTTCTGTTCTGCATTTTTTATTTAGCAAGAAGCAAACATCCTAGGTGCCCTTGGGCACCTTTTATGCCCATCCAAGCAGTCTCTGTTCTTCCCTCAGTGCACAGCAACGTTCCCATCTGTGCTCACAGATGAGTGGGAGCTCCCTGCATGGGCCCTGCTTCCCTGCCCATGCTCTGCCCCACTCCTTTTAGGGGCACAGAGCCCCCTGGTCATTCAGGTGAGAGTGAGGAGGGGAGGAGCGCTGCCTGGCACTTGCAGCAAGCCCTGACTTGGCTCTGGGTAGCTCCTGCTCACCTCTGTGCAGAACCGAGGATCAGAGCTTCCAGCAAGCCGGAAACAAAAGACTGGGAGCCGAGTGAACCTCCCATCTGGCTGAGAGGCAGCAACACAAAGGTGCTGCTGCATAATTTATCACCAGAAGTTTTCTGGAACCAGGAAGTTCCTGGCTGCTGGCAGTGCCTATTTGGGGGAAGAGGCACCCTTCCCCTGGCTGGGTGCAGGGCCAATCAGGGACGGAGTATAGGGCACCAGGAGAGACACCTGATTAGCTCATGGAATAAAGGTGCAAGTGGATATCTCTCCAAACTCTGCAGCTCCACTTCCTGTCAGGCCTGTGTCGGTGGGAGGCCAGGGGAAGCGAGCCAGGTCTTCCCTTCCTGTGGCTGCAGCCTGGGACCTCACCTGCCAGCACTTTTCAGGCATGGAGCAAGACAAGAGGCAGTTCTTCTGTGGGCTTCACATCGCCTTCCAGAAACCAAATGGAGGTGCCAGGCCAACCAAGTAAGAAAGGGGTGCTCTCTCCTTTTCCCCACCATGGGGAAATCTATGAAGCGTGCACCCCAGGCAGTTTGAAAGCAAGATTTTCAACTGCCTCAGAGAGGCAGTAGAGGTGTACAGCTCTAAAACATGTCTCTCCCCTAGGAACATTTCTGCTGTCCTGGGAATGATCTTTGCTGGTAATCATTTTTGCATTGTAAACTATGGCTTGAAAAATACAAATGTACTTGGGACTGTTAACATTTTGGAGAGCTCTGCTGTATCACATCTGATGAGCAGATAGCATGTATTATCACAAGTAGTCTGACGTTAGGCATTGTTCTTTCCTATCCTGCTGGTGGGAAACTGAGCCTCAGAGCTGTTGGGTATTCCATGGCCACAGAGTGGCCTGTGAGGATTTGAATCCAGCCCCTAAGCTGGAAACTCCTCGACCCACACAGACCCTCAGAATGGAATACCTTTAGCTCTCCTGGTGCTGCACACCTGTAATCCCAGGAATTGGGAGGCTGAGGCAGGAAGATCACCAAGAGTTTGAGGCTAGTCTGAGCTTCATAGTGAATGTAATGGAAAAAAAGACTGTGACTCCATGTGGGCTCCTCACTCCAGGTGTCTTTTAGGTGAGAGTGGGTCAGTTCCCACGTGGGTTCTTGCTGTCTGTCCTATTGGTTTGTCAGTTTGCCCCTTCAGTTAGCAATGAAAAAAAGCTTCTAAAAGAATATATTATTCATTCAGTCAGTCAGTCACATAACAAACATCATGGAATGCTTACTAGACATGGGACTATGTGCCGTGAATATAGACACAGAATGGCCTGTCACACAATTCCAAATGCCAGCAGGGCTCCGTCTAGAAAGTGAACAACACAAGCATCCAATGAGGCACAGACTCAGGACCTCCGCTTGGCCTGGGCAGCGGCAGGAAAGGATTTCACTCCCTGGCATCTGCTGCCAGCTGCTTACCACCTACCCTCCCTTGGAATTGGTTCCGGTGCTTGCTAGGTGGCCCCGCCCTCTCACATGGCGGTTCCGTGTGGGCCCCTCACTCCAGGTGTCTTAGGCAAGGGTGGGTCAGTTCCCACGTGGGTTCTTGCTGTCTGTCCTATTGGTTTGTCAGTTTGCCCCCTTCAGTAAGGGTTGTTACTGAGTAGGCTGCCCGGATTGTCCCTGATGTAGTTGAGGACAATGTCAAATAACAGATCCTCATTAAATAAGGCTTTAGTTGTCGTTGTTGCCAGTGGATGGGGGAGAAAGGAAAGCTTTAGCATGTTAGGAGAAAAATATCCAGAGCCAGGCATAGTTGTGCACATCTATAATCCCAGCTTCTTCGTAGCCTGAGGCAGGATTCCATATTTTGAGGTGAACCTGTGCAATTCAGGGAGGCTTTGTCTGAAAACAAAAAGGACTAGTGACATAGCCTTGTCTAGTATGTGAGAGGACCCAGATTCAATCTCCAGCACCAAGTGCACAAGAAAAAGAGAAATGTCCTTCTCTTAGGGGTGCTGGTTCTGTCTTTCACAGTCCACATAACCCTGATGCCTCCCACTCAGGGGTGGCCAGCATACGCTGGAACACTGACCCCACACCCTTTAAATCTCCTCACCCTGGTTCAGCCTGAAAAGCTGCTCTGTAGCCATGTGTAGTCACTGTCTGCTTGTGAGCCTTCTTGGGACAGGTGTGACCCACGTCTAGCTGAGTGTTCGTGGGACACAGACTTCTGGGGACATGTGTCTGTATCTGTGTCACTTGCAAAAATGACAGTGCACTGAAAGCCTGGATTCTGAGATTTCCTGGCAGAAGAACCCAAGTCTGAGGGTTCCAGTGGGTCTGCTGTCCTAGCCATAACTTACTTCCTGACTGACCTTGGCCACTGCAGGTGAGCTTACCTGTTAAATGGGTTCCCCAGCAACTGCTCAGAGTTACGGGCCTGCTAGTAGCTTGCTCACTGCAAAGAGAAACTGCCAAGTAGAATTATTTGTTGCCAGAAGCCCTCTTCCTTCCTGGGCCAGCGTTACAGAGGTACCAGCTCAACAGGGCCATGACTCCAGCCCTCTCCTCCCTGCTTTACTGCTTTACCTTAAGCAAAGGAAATTGCTCTTTACCCTAGCAATAACCAGAAGGAAAGGTCACTGTCTGAGACTCATAAACTCCCTGCAGATTTGCTGGGGAAGAATGGACGCATCCGGGAGAGGGGCCCTGAAGTTGTAATTGGGCTTTTTGACCTTGAGGCTTTGGAGATTTTCACCATGGCAATACCATTTACTGGGAGGCCTCATAAGGGCAAGTGCTGAGGGTAAGGGCTGGTCCTGCCCCTACTACCAGTGTGACCTACCTACGGACAGCCTCCCGTTATCTCTTAGTCTTACATGAGAAAGGGATGGTAACAACAAACCATTAGCTGGGTGGGGTGGTTCACACCTGTAATCCTAGCATTTGGGAGGAAGCTGGAGCAGGAGGAACACTGCAAATTTGAGGTCAGCCTGACTTATGTAGTGAGTTCAAGGCCAGCCTGAACTACACAGCAAGACCCTGACTCAAAAAAGAAAAACATTAACAATGGCGTTTGTTTATTGTGGAGAGCATTCCATGGCGTTCCAGTGTAAACCACTTACGGAGCTCCTTGGTGGGCAGTCCCAAGTGAGGCTTGTATCATTATGAAACTGGTGCTGTGTGCCAGCCCCTGGCTTGAGCAGTCCAGACTATTTTAACTCCCCTAACCCTCTGTGGTAGAATTATTCTTATTCCCATTGTATGGATAAGCAAAGTGAGGCATGGAGATATTGCACAGCTTGTTTATAGTTGCAGCATTGGTGCTCGAACCAAGATTTCTGTTCCTCTCCTGAGTCCAGAATCTGTGTGTTTTGTGCAAGGACCAATGCCATAGTGGCCAAAGGACTTTGTAACTAGCAAGTTGGAAACACAGCTGAGGATTCTGATTTAGTGCTGCTTCAAGCAAGGACTCTGCCTCTGGCCACCTATGGTTCCTTGCTGTCTTTCTTCTCTCATCATTTTTTCTCTTAAAAGGTTTAAAAGCTGCCCTTTCTGATCACAACCCCGGGGTTGAGTGAAAAAGGCAGAATTCCAGCTCTGGGAACCCCAGAGGGGCAGCAGTTGTTCAGAAACTCTGGCTTTTGGGAAGATAATGTGACTGCTTCCTGTGTGAACGTCCAGGACAAGGACTTCCCTGCCTGTTGGCTGCCCAGCATGGTCCACAGCACTGGCTTCACAAGTGGCTCCGACACGCTGGAAGTTGTGATTCCAGCCACTTGCAACTCGCTCAGGGGCCCGGAAACCAGGACTTCTGTTATCACTCAGCCCAGGTGGGGGTTGGGCTGCCTACCTGTTGTACTCCACTCACAGGGCCCAGCTGCGGCACTGTATATTGTCGATCTCGTGGTCCCTATTCTGTTGCTCGGGTTCATAAAAAATAAAGGGTTTTTGGGAAAACCTAGCCCCGGCATCCCTATACCATCAAACTCCACGTATTAGCACCTGCAGGGTGCCATGCCAAAGATGCATTTCTTCCACCCTTGTTTTCCTGTGTAATCCCTTGTGGCTCTTCTTTCTTTTCCCAGAGGAGGAGCTGTGACCTGCACAGGGTTTGTGGAGCCAGGCCTGCGTGCAGTGTCCCACACACTGCGCAGCTCCCTGGCTTCTCTCTACGCATGTTGGCCAAGTGTCCCTAGATATTATCCAATGTCCCATGTGGGACAAAAGCACCCCGAGTCAGGAGCCACTGCCTCAGCCTTGCCCTCTTCACCTGGCCTTGCAGCGAAGGGGACCTGTGTGTCACATCCTTGCATGGAGTGTTCTTTGCTGTTTTATCCAGCCAGAGTTGCCTAGAAGGGTGCAGGGATACGCAGTTGTTCCTCAGGCTCTGTGCCCAGGGCCATCCTAGAAGCCCTCCACTCGTCTCAGTTTCCTTACAACACAGGCAGAAAGCATGGGTTGGGGGCTGGGCTGCTCCGTTACTGGTCCCTCTGCAGGGAAGAATCTGCCTGTGCATTTTCAGAAAGGAGCTCTGGCCTTGTAGCAGGGCCTTCCTGTAAGGTCTGGAGGACGCTGCCGAGCCTCCCAAGTGGATTCCCTCGCCTTCACAGGAAATCCTGCACCTTCTCTAAAGCAGGAGGTTCTTTTTGTGTTCTTACTCTGTCATGTGAATGTGCGTGCAGGGCCAGATCTCCACTGGGAATCTGGAAGGAATCTGTGAATCTCTCACTCCAGAAATATGCACTTTACCTGTAGCTTTGGGGGATCACAGATCCCAAAGGCTGGCCATGCATGCACCCATGCATCTGTCCATCGTCCCATCCATGCATGCATGCATCCATCTGTCCCTCCATCTATCCATGTATCCGTCTATCCATCCCATTCATCTGTGCATCCATCCACCCGTCCATCCATCCCATCCATCCATGCATCAGTGCATCTATCCATCATTAGTAAGCTCTGCCTTATGTTCACACTTCCCTTAGGATTGAAGCTGGAGGCAAGGGAGCAGGCCTAAGGCTCTTTGTTCTTTCTTTCTTTCTTTCTCTCTCTCTCTCTTTCTTTCTTTCTTTCTTCCTTCCTTCCTTCCTTCCTTTCTTTCTGGTACTGGGAATCAAACTCAGGACCTCAGCTTGCAGGAAGGTGCCATGCCTCTGAGCTATATACCTCAGGCCCTATTTTTGTTGTTTTGAATCACAGTCTCACTTTGTAGCTCAGACTGGCCTCGATCTCACAGTGATCCTCCTGCCTCAGCCTTCTGTGTGCTATGTTACATGAGCCATGTATTACATACTATATTACATGCTATATTATATCTGCTTGCTTTTGGGGGACACAGCAGTACCCCATTTCATTCCAGACCTGAGCACTGGGCCAGTAGTTGCCACAAGAAGTGAGGCTGTATACTGATTGAGAGAGACAGGTTGGGCCAGGTCCACACTAAAGGAAGAGCATGGCGATTTTTAGAAACTACTCTCTCCTGCTCCAGGACCGCCTGAGGGGAGAAGGGCAGAAGCAAGCCAGAGAGTGATGAGCTGTGAGCCTGCCCCCCCTTCCCCAGCTGCGAGCAGCCTAGTGGTCCAGTCCGATGAATGCAGGGAGGGGGAGAGTGACCCTGGCAGAAGCCTTTGTTCCAGCTGAGGCTAGAGCAGGGGCACTGAGCCATTCACACGCCATCACAGGGCATCCTGCTGGGCATGCTGGGCAGAGAGCACAGCAGCCGGTCATGGGACTTGGCCAGGCAGATAGCTGCGTGCTCGGTGGGGAAGCCCAGCTGTGCGGCCAAGGCTAGAAGGGCCGGGCCTTCCTCTGTCCTCGGAGAGGAAAGCCTGGGGAGGCTGGTGCGGTCCTCTCCACCTCTAACCTCACTCCTCCTGCTCATCCTCTCCCAGGAAGGTCTGCTTGCATCCTGCAAGGGTTCTGCTGTATTTCCAGCCCTTTGGGACCAACCTGCCAGGGCTGAGTCCAGGATGCAACACAAGCATCTATTTCCATACCATCCCTCCGTCTCACACTTTCTTGCTCCTTGAGACTTAGCCCCCCAGGAGCTAAGGTGGCATGGAGAGGAGCCATAGAAGAAGCCCTGGCAGTGACAGTGTCCCCAGGTCATCTGTGAGCCACAAGCCAGAGGAAGACTTGATGATATTGCAGCATCGCTGTGGAGACACTTTCCTAGGGGCAGTGCCCTGGCCTAGGCCCCACTCCCTGACCTACAGATGGGCCACGGTTGAGAAGGAGCTGAGCCCATCCTGGTCTCTTCCCCTGCCCAGGCCTTGCCAGCAGCCAGGAGTGTTCATGTGGCCGGAGCCACTTCACCTGTGCAGTGAGCGCGCTTGGAGAATGCACCTGCATCCCTGCCCAGTGGCAGTGCGACGGAGACAACGACTGTGGGGACCACAGTGATGAGGATGGGTGTAGTGAGTACTGCCCCAGGGAGGGGCGGGGGAGGGCCGAGAGGGAGCCAGGGACAGGCTCCAGGGCATCCTGTCCAGCCTCTAAGTTGGGCTCAAAGGGTTGAGCTCTGCTTCTTTGCTTACTTTGTCTCTTCAGACAAGATCTTGCTGTGTAGTTCAGGCGGGCCTTGAACTCACTGATTAGTCCAGGCAGGTCTCAAACTCTATAATCCTCCTTCCTCAGCTCCCTGAGTGCTGGGATTACAGATGTGCACCACCACACCCAGCTATGAATTAGACTCTTGCTAGGGCAATGGATAAAACATATACTTCCAACTGTCCCACACTTTTATAAAGTGGTTCATAGCTATGTCTCCAGTAAAACAAACATTGAAACAAGTATAGAAGAAATTGCCCTCAAAACCATGGTTGGTCGTTTTAAATTGTTCTGTGTTTATGTAAACAGGTAAACATTTTTAAATGTATGGATTATACACAAATTATTTCCCTGTTTCTAATTTTGGTATTTTGTGTAATGACACCTTTTGTAAGTGATGTGAACTTTGTAGGACATCTCATGGCACTTAAATGCCCTTTCCTTTTCTCCCCCTCCAGACAGGGTTTCACTGTCCAGGCTGGCTTTGAGCACACTATGTAATCCAGGCTGGCTCCCAAAATATGGAGATCCCTCCTGCCTCAGCTTCCCAAGAGCTGGGATTAGAAGCCTATGCCATCACACCTCGCTCTCATTTTATTTAATCTGTCTCTTCCCTTAGTATAATAACAGGGTGCTCTGTCTTGGGTATATATAAGTATCACTGCCAAGCCAGTTGTCTCAGTTTAGGGGTGCACTCTCTCACCTGCAGTGTTTGTGTCTGAGAGTGGTTAATTAGTCTAATGGGACCCAGGCTACAACCTGGACTTCATTAGCCCTCCCCACGGATGGATGCTTCATTTTCATGTCCATTATCTCAAAAGACCTCCCCCAGCCGAGAATAATTACTCCCATTGTACAGTTGAAGAAACTACAGCTCAGAGAACATAAACGGAAGGATTGCTCAGTGTGATAAGGAATGAGTTCTAGAATTGGAAATGGAGTCCAGATGTGTCAGTCATCAGGCAAGAAGAGGAAACGGGGGAAAGAAAAAAGACAAAGCTGCACCTGGCTCTCTGGCCCGCCTTGTCTTCACTGCTTTGGTAGTGGCCGTGAGCTGCCTGGGTGGTTCTTCTGCCGCCCTGCAGACCCCTGCCACATTCCCTTCTCCACCCTTGCTGGCTGCAGTGTACGCTGAGCTCCTCCTTGGCTGGCAGCAGGGCTACCGGTGGACATGGGCCTGGTACCTGGTATGAGGGCTCCGGCCTTTTCCCTTCTTTCTCCCCAGTGCTGCCCACCTGCTCCCCTCTGGACTTTCACTGCGACAACGGCAAGTGCATCCGCCGCTCCTGGGTGTGCGACGGTGACAATGATTGCGAGGATGACTCCGACGAGCAGGACTGCCGTGAGTGCCCACTGCCGGGCTCTGTCAGGGGCTTCAGACACTGCGCGGTCCCCATCCTTCCTTCCTCAGTGCTGCTGTGCCTGAGGAGAGGCACAGAACCACCAGACGCCCCCAAAGCCTTTCTGTTGGGCACCCAGGCCCTGCGTCCCTGCCTGACTGCTGCCCTGTACCCGCAGCTCCCCGAGAGTGTGAGGAGGATGAGTTCCCCTGCCAGAACGGCTACTGCATCCGGAGCCTGTGGCACTGCGATGGTGACAATGACTGTGGCGACAACAGTGATGAGCAGTGCGGTGCGTGCAGCTGGGCGAGGAACCCTGGCCATGTGAGGCCTTGTCAGGCCCCAGGCAGGGAGGCAAGCAGGAGGGCAGAGCATCTGGGTGCCCAGGCACTGTGGAATCCAGCCCCGTGGCTAACCAGTTTACACCGAAGGCATGGTGTCTTTCAGGGGCCACACAAGTGCCCCTCACGTCAGGAAGCTGGCTGTCTGGGAGGACGTGGAGGGGTGTATGCAGGGGCCCTCAGCACGCCTTCCCTCATACTCCAGACATGCGCAAGTGCTCGGACAAGGAGTTCCGCTGCAGCGATGGGAGCTGCATTGCAGAGCACTGGTACTGCGACGGTGACACGGATTGCAAAGACGGCTCCGATGAGGAGAGCTGTCGTGAGTGACCCAGTCGGGCTGTGGGGCTGGGCTAAGGTTCTACCAGAGGGAGGACCAGCAAGGAGTGGCCGTCACAGCAGGGGCGCAGTGCTTCCACGCGGGGCCTACTCTCAGCTGCGAAGAAGCGGGCGCACCTCCGCCACCTCCGCCAGCCGGGAACTTGCGTTGTCCCCGACGTAGGGGTCCGTCCTCGAGGGCCCATTCTCGCCCCAGCATCTGCACCCCCAACATCCCCACCCCCTGCCTTCAGGGCGGAGCACCACCCCTCCTCATGTCTCCGCAGCCTCAGCCGTGCCCGCGCCCCCCTGCAGCCTGGAGGAGTTCCAGTGTGCCTACGGCCGCTGTATCCTGGACATCTACCACTGCGACGGCGACGACGACTGTGGAGACTGGTCGGACGAGTCTGACTGCTGTGAGCGCAGGGAGGGTAGGGACGGGCGGGCGGGCGCTGGCGGAACCTGGGCCGCGGGGCAGTGCATAGACGTCGGTCCTGTTCCCAGCCTCGCACCAGCCCTGCCGCTCCGGGGAGTTCATGTGCGACAGCGGGCTGTGCATCAACGCGGGCTGGCGCTGCGATGGGGACACCGACTGCGACGACCAATCCGATGAGCGCAACTGCAGTGAGTGGGGAGCGAGGGTGGGGGTGGGGAGAGACGGAGATGTGGGGGCGCGATCCCTGACACCCCCACACCGACGGGGAGCCTAAGTTTATTTTGGCTAGTGGTTGCAGTCGGTGCCGGGAGAAAAAAGCAGGGTGGGAGGGCTCGATCACAGGAAAGCGCGCCAACCAGCTGCAGCCGGGAGGCCGGGGGCGGAGCCCTAGATAAGCACGCCCCCTCCAGGCCACGCCTCCCAGCTGCGAGTCGGCTCCTACAGGGGCTCATCAATGGATGAATCCAGTACAGCGCAAAGCCCTGCACAGTTCTGTCATTTTCCAAACCCAGAGAAGTTGGGAGACTGTCAGATATGTACAGTTCGAAGGGTTGTGCACTGCACAGGGGCACTACGTCCAAAGGAATGCCAGCCACATGGCAGATGGCTGTTTCATAGACTCATCCTGGCAGTTTTCCAGCAGATGGCAGTAAAGTGTCTTGTGACACTGGCTCCGGAAGAGCAGCCTGGGGATGGACACAAAGTGCAGCCCTGGGCAGCAGAGTGAAGAGGGGACAGCCTCTCATTACCCCTTTGCTTCACCAGCCACCTCTGTGTGCACGGCCGAACAGTTCCGCTGTCGGTCGGGCCGCTGCGTCCGTCTATCCTGGCGCTGTGACGGGGAGGATGACTGTGCTGACAACAGTGACGAGGAGAACTGTGAGAACACAGGTGGGAGCTCCGAGGGCTGCCCAAGGTCCCTAGTCTGCGCTTGGGGTGCAGAGATGGTGGCAGGAAGATGCACTAGGAGGCTTTATCAGGCTACGAGGCCGAATGCGGCCCGCCCCCGCTGATCTGTTTCCTGCCTCGACCCGGCTTCCCTCCAGGGGTCTCCTCTGTCTCCAGCTGCACTCTAGACAGGCACGGGGTCTGTCCCCAGCTGCCCAATGCCCAGCAGTGACCTGCCTCTGCTCCCCTCGCTCCCTAGGAAGCCCCCAGTGCGCCTCCGACCAATTCCTGTGCTGGAACGGGCGCTGCATCGGGCACAGGAAGCTTTGCAACGGGATCAACGACTGCGGAGACAACAGTGACGAAAGCCCACAGCAGAACTGCCGTGAGTGTCCCCAGAGCTCGGGCCTGGCTGGGGGTCTGTGGCGGAAGCCCACCCCTGGTTGTCCAAAGGATTCCTCAGGGCACCTTGAAGCTTTGAGAGCTGGTGCTACTGGGGTGGCTGTCTGGGGGAGGAGTCTGGGCCCGGTCCCAACTCCAGCTTGGCTGGCACAGGGCCCCGGACGGGTGAAGAAAACTGCAATGTTAACAACGGTGGCTGCTCCCAGAAGTGCCAGATGGTGCGAGGGGCTGTGCAGTGTACCTGCCACACGGGCTACCGGCTCACAGAGGATGGGCATGCGTGCCAGGGTGAGTGGAATGGGGGTGGTGCTGAGCAGGGGGCTAGGCAGGGGCAGCGGGGAGGTGACTATGGGTCGCTTCCTATGGATCAGGCATCTGATGGATGTGATCCTGTTTCATCCATTGAAGTCAAACTAGGAAGGGCAGTTATCCCTCCCTTTGCAGATGGTAAGGCCAAGGTCCTGAGAGGATCAGGACCTTAGCAAAGGTCGCACAGCCAGGGAGGAGCAGAGTTGGGATTCTAGCCCAGGTCTGCCCAACCTCAAAGCCCTTAATCTGTTGCTACACACCCTTTCCACTAGGCAGGGAAGTGCTGGGAATGTGGTTGGGAAAACAGCTGGTTAGGCTGGGTGTTGGGGTGCAGGGACAGCACCGGGGAGCCCACCTGACCCTGCCTGATGTTCCCAGATGTGAATGAATGTGCCGAGGAGGGGTACTGCAGTCAGGGCTGCACCAACAGTGAAGGAGCCTTCCAGTGTTGGTGTGAGGCAGGCTACGAGCTTCGGCCTGACCGGCGCAGCTGCAAGGCTCTGGGTAAGGACACAGCTCTTCAGCTGGTGACAAGGACAAGCCAGAAAAAGGCCCGATCTTCTGGAGCTCAGGGATTTGCTTGGAGGGAGAGAGATTTTCAGCTCCATACCAGGCAGCCACAGGGTGCCTTCTAGGTCCCAAGGAAAGCTGCTGGGACAGGCAGGGAGCTCTCCTCTCCTTCGGGGTGCATGTGGCAGGTTGGGGTGACCCAGGGACGGGAGGCTCCTTGCCTATGCTCACTGCAGGTTCTGTTCCTGCTGCATCCCAGGGCCGGAGCCAGTGCTGCTGTTTGCCAACCGCATCGACATCCGGCAGGTGCTACCGCACCGCTCCGAGTACACGCTGCTGCTTAACAACCTGGAGAACGCCATTGCCCTGGACTTCCACCATCGGCACGAGCTCGTCTTTTGGTCCGACGTCACCCTGGATCGCATCCTCCGGGCCAACCTCAATGGCAGCAACGTGGAGGAGGTGGTGTCCACCGGGCTGGAGAGCCCAGGTAGGGCAGAGACTGTGTGTGTGTCTGTGTGTGTCTGTGTTGGGTTGGGTTGGGTTGGGTTGTGTGAAAACCTCCCCTGAACATCTCACTTGAACAGAGAAACCCTGGGTGGGACACTTGGGTGGGAAAGCATTTGTTAGTATATATTTATTTATTTTTTTAGGTGTAGTTATGACCTTGGGTGATTATCTTAATTGTAATTAGAAATCTATGGATGATATAGTCTTTTATCAGCCTAAAATGTCTGGTTTGCTTCTGATTTTGATTGCTTAGTATTAAGAATATAGCCAGGCATGATGTGCATACCTGTAATCTCAGAACTCAGGAGGCTGAGGCAGGAGGATTGCCATGAGTCTCGGGTTAGCCTGAGCTACATGGTGAGTTCAAGGCCATCTTGAGCTACATAGTGAGACCCTATCTCAAGAAAGAATATTTTGAGAAATTACCTATAAGAGAATATACTGTAATCCTAGTGTTCTGGGAGGCTGAGACAGGAGGGTTGCAAGTTTCAGCCTCACCTGGGCAATTTAGCCCAGATCTTGTCTCAAAATAAAGAATGAGAGCCTGAGTTATCACTCAGTGGCATAAAAGCCTGCCCGACTAGCACAAGGTCTTGAGTTCAATCCCTGGTACCAAAAAAGAAAGAAAGAAAGAAATGAAAAAGGGTTGGAGCTGGAGCTCAGTGTAAAGGGCCTGAGTTTATTTATTTTTTTTAATTTTTAATTTTTTTTTTTTTTTGCGGGACTGGGGTTTGAACTCACGACCTTGCACTTGCCATGCAGGCACTTGTGCCACAGAGCTATCTCCCCACCCCAAGGGCCTGAGTTTAATCCCTCCTACTGCCAAGAAAAAGTATAGCAGTTGGGATTCACCAGGATAAGTATATCGATATTTTCAGATTTGAGAAAT
Organism: Myocastor coypus; assembly: GCA_004027025.1. Taxonomy (NCBI): domain Eukaryota; kingdom Metazoa; phylum Chordata; class Mammalia; order Rodentia; family Myocastoridae; genus Myocastor; species Myocastor coypus. Next base: position 28,251 of record PVJA010004843.1, on the reverse strand, counting down.
ACCAACAGCTACTTCGGCAGTCCCAGGCTAGTAGAAAGGCAAGTGAAGTGGATCTGAATTTGGTGTTGAGCGCTACAGCTGATGCTCAGCGTGTCCCCAAGCCCCACGGTCTGCCCTCAGGCTGCCCTGAAAGGAAAGAACCCAAAAGCATTTGACACATGTCCTGGGAACTTTGAAAATGCCTCAGCAGAACCCTAGGCAACAATTTGCAAAACCCCAGTTTGCAGTGGGAACCCAGGAGCCAGCATTCAGAAAATGGGATGCTATGAGGGGGGGACTGCATGCCTTGGGGAGGCTGCCGACTGCTCACTGCCTCCTCCAAGGGTGGCACACCCTGCTCCAGGAGCCCTGGTGATTCAGTTTGGCAGTGGTTGTCATGTGGTTCCAATAGGCCCCAGCCAAGCCCCACTCTGTGTGGGTTCCCAGCTGCCACCAAGGCACAGAGGGTCTGGGCTGGGTCCCTGAGACATCGTCACCTCTGCTTCTTCCCAGGGGGCCTGGCTGTGGACTGGGTCCATGACAAACTCTACTGGACTGACTCAGGGACATCACGCATTGAGGTGGCCAATCTGGATGGAGCCCATCGGAAGGTGCTATTGTGGCAGAACCTGGAGAAGCCCCGGGCCATCGCCTTGCACCCCATGGAGGGGTGAGTGGGCCGGGTCTCGGGCTCCCAGATTCTTCTTGCTGCCTGAGTGGGACTGTGTCCAGGCTATCTGGGGAAGTCTTTATGAGGTGGCCCTCAACCTGTTAATAGGGTAGACTCTGTCCCCAGACACTGTTGGCTTAGCATCCTGAACCTATAAGAACTGGCCATGTGGCCTTGAGCTGGTTAATTGGTAATTTAAAATTTAAAAAGAAAACAAACAGGCCTGGTAGCACACACTTTTGAGACAGTGTCTTGCTATGCAGTTCAGGCTGGTCTTGAGCTCACTTTTGTAGCCCAGGCTAGTCTTGAACTTGCACCGACCCTCCTGCCTTAGCCTCCCAAGTGCTAGGATCACAGGCGTGCACCACCACGCCAGACTGGTAGCACATGCTTATAATCCTAGCATTCCTGAGGCTAAGGCAGGTAGATATCCCTGAGAATGAGGCTAGCCAGGGCTGCAAAGTGAGTTCAGGACAAGCCGGACGTGGTGGCTCACGCCTGTAATCCCAGCACTCGGGAGGCTGAGGCAGGAGGATTGGTGCGAGTTCGAGACCAGCCTGGGCTACAAAAGTGAGCTCAGGACCAGCCTCAACTGCATAGTGAGACCCTGTCTCAAAAAGACAAAAAAAAAAAAAAAAAAAAAAAAAAAAAAAAAAAAAAAAAAAAAAAAAAAAA
>PVJA010004843.1:0-26827 GCA_004027025.1 Myocastor coypus | reverse complement strand
ACCCTTGAAATGGCATATAGAGGGGCTGGGGATATAGCTCAGTAGAAAAAACACTTACCTGGCAAGTGCAAGGACTTGAGTTCAATCCGGATCTGTAAAAAATAAATAAATAAGTAAATAATAAAAAATAAATGGCATATAATGTGTTCTTATTATTAGCTCATAAGGCTGACCTAATTAATACAATTATTAATAATTTAAGATAATTAAAAAGTTAACAGTGAAGCTAATTGATAAAAATTATCTTTAATTAAAAATAATTAAAAGCAATAGGAAAGTCTACTGGGTTGACATCTGTTGAAATGGAAGTTGTTAGCTGTTGGCTTTTAAAAAATTTAGTGCTGATGCTGGGCGTGGTGGTGCACACCTGTAATCCCAAAACTTGGGAGGCTGAGGCAAGAGGATTGGTGCAAGTTCAAGACCAGCCTGGGCTACAAAAGTGAGCTCAAGGCCAGCCTGAACTGCATAGTGAGACGCTGTCTAAAAAAGACAAAAAATAAAATTAGTGATGGCAACAAAGGGACATCTTGTAAGAGCTTGCAGGTGTGCAATAACTGTTGTAGAGACTCTGTGTGTGTGTGTGTGTGTGTGTGTGTGTATGTGTGTGTGTGGTGGGTGAGTGATAGATGTGGGTGGTATGTGCATGAGAATTTATGTGTCAGTTATACAAGATGGCAGAAGAGATCATGATGCAAAAGAAAGACCACACCTCACAAGCCAGGTGCGAGAGCACACACCTGTAATCCCAGCACTCACGAGGCCAAGACAGGAAGAGCTCCAGAATTTCAAGGCCAGCCTGAACTACATATTGGGACCTTGTCTCAAAAATATAAACAAAAGCCCGGCTGGGCTGGGCTGTGGTGGCACATATCTGTAGTCCCAGCACTTGGGAGGCTGAGGCAGAAGGATTAGTACAAGTTTGAGACCAGCCTGGGCTACAAAAGTGACCTCAAGGCCAGCCTGAACTACATAGTGAAACCCTGTCTCAAAAAGACCATAATATAAAAACAAACAAAGACTATAATAAATAAATAAATAAATAAATAAATAGCTGGTCATGGTGGTGCACATCTGTAATCCTAGCACTTGGGAGGCTGAGGCAAAACGATCTTTGGGAGTTCAAGACCACTCTGAGTTACAAAGTGAATTCAAGGCCGGCCTGAACTACATAGTGGAATCCTTCCTCGAAAAGACCAAAAAAAAAAGCCGGGCGTGGTGGCTCACACCTGTAATCCCAGAACTCGGGAGGCTGAGGCAGGTGGATTGGTGCGAGTTCGAGACCAGCCTGAGCTACAAAAATGAGCTCAAGGCCAGCCTCAACTGCATAGCAAGACCCTATCTCAAAAAGACAAAAAAAAAAAAAAAAAAAAAAAAAAGATAGCTTAGTGGTAGAGAGCTTGCCTAGCATAAGCAAAGCCTTGGATACTATGCCCTGGGTTCAATCCTTAGCACTACCAAAAAAGTTCTCTTGAATAAGTGAAATCATAAGTGTGAAGCATTCTCTGGCAGCAATTGTGACCCTCCTGGGTTAAAAGGCTAAAAGGTTTTCCTCTGATGACTTCCCTGTCTGCTCTTGCGTCCCCCAGCCCCCGCCCCCGCTAAGTCCCCCTTTTCTCCTCCCAGCACCATTTATTGGACAGACTGGGGCAACACGCCCCGCATTGAGGCGTCCAGCATGGATGGCTCTGGCCGGCGCATCATTGCCGACACACATCTCTTCTGGCCCAATGGCCTCACTATTGACTATGCCGGGCGCCGGATGTACTGGGTGGACGCCAAGCACCACGTCATTGAGAGAGCCAACCTGGACGGGAGTCACCGCAAGGCTGTCATCAGTCAGGGTGAGCTGGTCCCACGGCCTCCTCTGCCTCCCTCAGCCTATGCCTCCGGTCCCTGAGCCACTGCCAGCTCCCTCTTCCCCCAAAATACATCGTGGCAGAGGGCGAGGTTGGCGCCGTTGCCAAGCCCAGGCCAGGGCCATGCAGGTCGTGCCTGGTTCAACGTCTCTCTGGATGGTCCCCAGGCCTCCCGCACCCCTTTGCCATCACCGTGTTTGAGGACAGCCTGTACTGGACAGACTGGCATACTAAGAGCATCAACAGCGCCAACAAGTTCACTGGAAAGAACCAGGAGATCATCCGCAACAAGCTGCACTTCCCCATGGACATTCATACCTTGCACCCCCAGCGCCAGCCCGCAGGTGAGAAGCTCCTGGGTGTCCAGCCTCTGCCTAGTTGCCATTTGTTCCGGATGGTGGGAATTCCAGGACTGTCATGTAGTAGTCATGTTACTCCCTCTGCTGGGCACTTGGTGTACTACACCACCAAGACTAGGACGTTGGGCTTCACCGTTCTCATCTAAATCATGTCGGCATTTCTAGGGCATCTCCTAGGTGGCAGGAACTCACTTGCTAGTGGCTGGGTCAGGTGGAAAAAGTAATAAAACACAGTTCCTTCCTCCTTGGCCACCTGTGAAAACCTTTGGTCTTACCCATGTCTCTTGCTCTGGACTCTTTGAGCAGGGAAAAACCGCTGTGGGGACAACAATGGAGGCTGCACCCACCTGTGTCTGCCCAGCGGCCAGAATTACACCTGTGCCTGCCCCACGGGCTTCCGCAAAATCAGCAGCCACGCATGTGCCCAGAGTAAGTGGGTCTGGGGCTCTGGCCTTGTCAGGGGCTTCGTGAGAGTGGGCAGAAAGAATGAGGGAAAGGCTTGGAGGGAAGACCCGGACACCCAAGCCAGCCCCTGCAGAGAGAGTGCTTAAGAGGCTCGGATCTTATGTCAAAGCTGGGCTCTGAGGACTCAGCCGTTAGTTAGCCAGACTCGGGATAAAGTCTGATGGAGGATGAATAGTTGTCACTAGGCTTTCGGTGCGTTCTCCCCAATGCTCCCCGAGGAGCAGGGGACCAGCTCTTTACCTGTTGAGCATTTGCTTTCAGCTGTTAAACCAGGGAGTCAGAATTAAGATTTCTAGCAGTAGGTACGATATTCCTACATCTGTCATCCCAGCATTTGGGAGAATGAGGCAAGAGACTGAAAGTTTGAGACCAGCCTGGGCTACACAGTGAGACCCTATTCCAGAAAAACAAAGCAAAACAAAAAGCGAAAGACCTCTAATGATGCTCGGTGTGGCAGCCATGAGTTACTATGTGTCTAACAAGTAAGAGATGATGGGATCCCTTTGTCACTTCTCAGATGACTCTGGGGACCCCTACAGGGTCATCACCTGGCCAGACAGCTCAGACTCTGGCTAAGACTAGTCAAGAGAGGAGTGATCAGGCATGTGGCCTGAGCAACCAGGGCCCTGGACTGTTCCTCCCCTTGCATACTTTATTGGCTGCTGTGAATCCCACCGGCTCTCTCAAATTAGGTTAGAATCAGATTCTCCTAGGAACTGTGTCCTTTCCAGAGAATGCATTTAGGGAAAATATTCAAAGAGATCATTCAAAGACACACTGGTTGAGAACCTAGTTTTTTTTTTTTTTAATTTTATTATTTTTTTTCTTGTTTCAGAACCTTTATTTGTTTATTCACTCATTTTTATGGCCGGCTCAGCCTGGCCCCGAGGGCAGGACTGGCACAGCATGTGGTGCCAGGGATCGAACTGCGGTCCCTGAAGCCACCCAAGCTTTCCCAAGCAGGCACTTTAGACCACTGAGCCATCCCGCAGGGCCCATGAGAACCTAGTTTGGTGCAATGTTTGTCCTTTATGTTCTTCTATGCCCAGCCCTTACTTTATTATTTTTATGAGGTGCAAGAGGTTTCTCAGAGTGTGTAAGAAATCAATGAAATTAGGCAGGAAGTACCTTTCTGGGTAGAGAATTATATAGTCAGCCCTTCATATCTGTAAATTCTGCACCTATGCATTCAACCAACTACACAGCAAAAAATATTTAAAAAAAAAATCGTAGCAGCTAAGTGTGCTGACATAGGCCTGTAGTATAAGCACTCAGGAGGCTGAAGCAGGAGGATCACTGTGAGTTCAAGGGCAGCCTGAAGCACATAGTGAGATGCTACTGGGGAGAAAAAAAAAAAAAAAAAAAATATATATATATATATATATATATATATATATATATACATACACCAGAAGGTGGTGGCACATAGTTGTAACCTGGGGGGCTGAGGCAGGAGGATTCCAAGTTCAAGGCCAGCCTCGGATATATAGTGAGTTCTAGGCCAGCCTGTACATCATGAGACCGTACTTGAAAGAACACTGGGGCTGTACGTCGGTAGTAGAGCACCTTGGGTTCAATTCCAAGTACTAAAAATCAAAATTGCATCTATCCTGAACTTTTTTCTGTCATTGTTCCCTAACCAATACAGACTAGTGATGGGAGTAAGTTCAAAGCCATCCTGGAAAGGCCAGCCAGATAGCTCAGTGGACTAAAGCACCTGCTTAGGCAGAGTGCAGTGGCCAGAGTTTGATCCCCAGCATGCTATGTTGGCCCCAACCCAGGATGTGCGGAGGCAGCGATTGAGACTGGACATGGTGGCATGAGCCTGTAATCCCAGCACTTGGGAGGCTGAAAACAGGAGGACTACTATGAGTCCGATCTACATAGTGAGACCCTGTAGAATCTGTACTAAATACATTAAAAAAAAAAAAAAAAAAGAAAAGAAAAACAAAGAAAAGGCCAGACTGGAATGCATAGCAAGACTCTGCATCAAAAAACAAAAATATGAGGGCAGGGAGATAGCTCCATGGCATAAGTGCCTGTCTGGCAAGTGTAAGTTTGTGAGTTTGAACCTCAGTCCTACAAAAAAATAAAATAAAATATAAATAAATAAAAATATTAAGTACTCAGAGGAATGTGGGTAGATTGTATGCAAACCCCATGCCATGTTAAGGAGACTCAGGTATCTATGGACTTGGGTATCCATGGGGATCTTGCAAGGAGGATCCTGCAAGCAGGATCCTGCAGATGCCAGGTCCAAGTGTCCTGGGAAAGTGCTCAAACCAGGTCGGGGCCAGGGTGTGGAGAGGCACTCTCTGGCCCGCTGGCCCACTGGCCACACACCCCCTGTATGAGGGTTCAGAGCTCTCTCGCCTTCCTGAGTGCTCAGCTCAGGGATGAGGGACTGGACTCCCTGAGGGAGCAGAGGAGTTAGAGAAGTGGGCTGGAGTTGGCACCTGTCTAGCCAGGGCATCAGAAGTGTCTACGAGAAGTCAGAGGGCAGAAAGCTGCAGGCAAAGCTGATGAACTCTCAAACAGCACGACTTTCTGGGCCCTGGTGGGGTCCAATTCTGCTCCCCAGAGCTCGGAGGGGGCTATGGTGTGAAAAGTAGGGGCAAAGGGCGCCAGGCCCAGGAAGTATGACTGAGCCAGGTGGCCCCCAGGTGAGAGAGTGTGTCTGTCACTCTTACTGGATGTAGAGCATTAAAAGAAGATCCCTCTCGGCCTTTGATCAGGTCTTGACAAGTTCCTGCTTTTTGCCCGAAGGATGGACATCCGTCGGATCAGCTTTGACACAGAGGACCTGTCCGACGACGTCATCCCACTGGCTGACGTGCGCAGTGCTGTGGCCCTTGACTGGGACTCCCGGGATGACCACGTGTACTGGACAGATGTCAGCACTGATACCATCAGCAGGGCCAAGTGGGATGGAACTGGACAGGAGGTAGGGCCCAGTATGACCCAGCCCTTGGAGGGCAGAGGCTGAGGGGAAGCCAGCTTCCCCTCCGGGCTGCACAGCTGGAACAGAAGGGCAACAGGTGACACAGACTTACTTCCTGTCCAGGTGGTAGTGGATACCAGCCTGGAGAGCCCTGCTGGCCTGGCCATCGACTGGGTCACTAACAAGCTGTACTGGACAGATGCAGGTGGGTACCAGGGCACTGTGGCTCAGCTGTCAGCCTGAGATTCCTCTTCTTCCAAACCCTGGCCTCCCATTCTAGACTGTGTCCGTCTCTACCTGAAGTCCTTGGTAGGATGGAAGCGGTGGCGCTGTGGTGTAGCAGAGGGTTTGACACTTGTTAGTGAAACAGCAGCTACTTCTGTGATACATATGGTGTTTAGAAATGTCTCGAGCCATTTCAGATGATAAACCATGCCCCGTGGCTTTGCTTTCCACTGAAAATGCCTAGGTTAAGGAGGCATTTTCTATGAGTTCAATTGCCGGTATCACACACACACACACACACACACACACACACAAAGAGGAGGCATTTTCTATTAGCCATGTGGGCATGTGGGTGCAGGAAGAAAGGGAGAAAAATGGCTTATTCATTTATTTTGCGGGATCAGGGATTGAACTCAGGTCCTCGTGCTTGCCAGGCAAGTGCTTATTCTACCAAGCTATCTCCCCAGCCCCAAATATGGCTTAAAGTGTGGTCCTTAGAGTAATAGCAGCAGCCTCGCCCAGGAAGTTGACAGAAATGTAAATTCTTTGCCTCTAGGTTAGGCTGAGGCAGGCAGACTGTTGTGAGTTTGAGACCAGCCTGGGCTGCAGATTGAATTCAAGGCCAGCTTAAACTATAGATAGTGACCCCATTCAAAAAAAAAGCATGTTCTGGGACCACACCCAGAATTACTGAAACAAAATCTTTGAGAATTAAGTTCTATATTTTAACAATCTCTTCTGATTTTTGCATCAAAACTTGAGAATCATTGCTTTATCCCACAGAGCTGCTTGCTTAGGTGAAACTGACCACATCCTTGAACTTCTTTGTGTGTGTGTGTGTGTGTGTATGTGTTTGAGACAGGGTCTTGCTATGCAGTTCAGCCTGCCCTTGAGCTCACTTTTGTAGCCCAGGCTGGTCTTGAACTCACATCGATCCTCCTGCCTCAGCCTCCCAAGTGCTGGGATTACAGGCGTGCGCCGCTATGCCCGGCTTTGAACTTCTTCTCAGGGTTCAATTCACTAAGTTTCCATTGTGTCTACCATAAAGTCTTTGCCGAGTGCTTTTTACATCAGAGGCTCTGCAGGGCCTGAAGGACCCAAGCGGGTAAGGAGGGGACTGGAGTCATTCTCTGCCTGACTTCTTGGCAGGTACAGACCGGATCGAAGTGGCCAACACCGACGGCAGCATGAGGACTGTCCTCATCTGGGAGAACTTGGACCGCCCTCGGGACATAGTGGTGGAGCCCATGAGCGGGTAAGCACCACCCCTTTGGAGCTCCCAGCCCCCACTCCGCACTGTTGAGTGCATTTGGGATTAATTAGTGTGAGTGGCCATGTCATGGGTGTGCCCCGGAAGCCAGGCTAGCTGTGGGGACCAGAGGACAGTGGCCACCCTGCTTCCTCTCTGGGGCAAGGAAACCTTTTAAAGGCTTTCTTTTCTTGTCTTGTTTACTACAAAAGAAACTCACTGCTTCAGCGTGGCGGTACAGCACTGTGGTCTCACCACCTGGGGAGACCAAGGCAGGAGGATTGCTGCCAGGTTCGAGGCCAGTCTGGGCTACACAGCAAAACCCTGTCTCAGAAAAAACAAAAACCAAAAAAGTCTGTAGAAAGTGAAAATTCTCTATCATCTCACTCTAGCAATAACCATTGTTAACAGTTTGCTATATTCTTAACAGAGTTCTTTTCTGAGTGTGTATAAATATTTCTTTTTGTTAGCTGTGGTGGCTTTGGTTTTACAAAAATAACATTATTTTAGAGCTTTTTTTTATTGGCTTGTATATCTTACCATTATATAGTTCTACTTTGTTCTTCTTCATAGTTATGTAGAATTTAAATTTAAATACCACAATTATTTAACCCATGCAGTCAAGAAAACATTTCTTAGCCCTCATTCCCCTGCCCCCCTCCTTTTTGAGACAGGATCTCCCTGTGCAATTCAGGCTGGTCTCAAATTCATTGCGTAGCCCAGGTTTGCACTTGTGGAGACCCTCCTGCCTCAGCCTCCCTAGTGCTGGGATTATAGGCACGCATCACCACACCTGGCCTCCCTCTCTGTATCTCCTAGTGGGTCTCATTTGCTCTTCTCTTCAACCAGGGGCTCTGGCTTTATCAAGACCTTAGAGTCACTTTCAGTAGTAATGCGAGGGACTTAGGGATGGTTCTGAGGCCTAGGCTGACTGGACAGCAAATAGCAGGCAGAAGTAGCTCCTGCAGACAGATACCCCAAAGGCCAAGGTAGCCTGGATCCCACTGATACTAACCACAGGGTTTGCATGACCTCCCTCGCCTATGCCCAGGTACATGTACTGGACCGACTGGGGTGCGAGTCCCAAGATTGAGCGCGCTGGCATGGATGCTTCCACTCGCCAGGTCATCATCTCCTCTAACCTGACCTGGCCGAACGGACTGGCTATTGACTACGGGTCCCAGCGGCTGTACTGGGCTGATGCTGGCATGAAGACCATCGAGTTTGCTGGGCTGGACGGCAGCAACAGGAAGGTGGGGTGGTGCTCGGGTACCCCACACCCTGACAGCCTCCACAGTGATGGTCCTCACTGGCTGGCAGGGGACAGGCGTCAGGGGGACCAGCGGCCCTGAGGCTAGCATGGAGCATGTGCAGTTTCTCTGGAGCTGTGGCTGCGGATGAAAGTGACCTGACCTGAGAGACACAGAGCCTGGCACTCACAACTCAAAGGACTCCTGTTGGCTCACATTTCAGTCCATGGTTGGCCCGTGGTAGGCCGGCTCCAAGGTGGCACAGTGGGGGGCTGTGGGGAGAGCCCCTTGCCTGACCAGCTGCTCAGGGGTGGGGAGAGAGATGTACCCTCCCCATGACAGCCCAGGCCCCTCTCCTCCCTGCCTCTTAGTAGCAATTCAGCTATAACCCCTGCCATTCAGTCACCTTCCCAGTGTCCCACACTGAGCCCCTGACCAATCCAGTTCTTTGTTTCTGTTATTGTTTATTTTTTTATATTTATATGTTTTTATTTTTTGTCTTTTTGAGACAGGGTCTCGCTATGCAGTTCAGGCTGGCCTTGAGCTCACTTTTGTAGCCCAGGCTGGTCTTGAACTCACACCGATGCTCCTGCCTCAGCCACCCAAGTGTTGGAATTATAGGCACACACCATCACACCTGGCTTGTGTTACCGTTTCTTTTATTGAAGTTTCTTTTTTTTTTTTTTTTTGCGGTACCAAATATTGACCTCAGGACCTTGCACTTGCAGGGCAGTTACCTCTTCTACAGAGCTATCGCTCCAACTGCCTCTTTTATTAAACTTTAAAGCTTACAGAAAAGTTGTAAAAGTAGTAAAAAGAGAAAAAAACGTTTTCCTTCTTTTTTTTTGTATTTTTAGGGAAGGGTCTACAGCATGTTGGGTCTCACTAACTAGATTGGACTCGTAGTGATCTGCCTGTTTACAGCCTCCTATGAGCTGAGATTACAGGTGTGCACCACCACGCCCAGTCTCCCTTTTTTTTTTTTTTTTTTTTTTGTTGTTGTTGTTGTTTGGTTTGGTTTGGTTTGATTTATTTATTTGTTTGTTTTAGTCTTTTTGAGACAGGGTCTCACTATGAAGTTCAGGTTGGCCTTTAGCTTAGTTTGTAGCCCAGGCTGGTTTTGAACTCAAAATGACCCTGTTGCCTTAGCCTCCTGAATACTGGGATTATAGGCATGCACGAGCATGTTTGGCTCTCTCATTTTTTAAAAAATCTTTTATTTAGTTATTTATTTGGTATGAGGTTTCCCTACACAGCTCAGACTCAACCTCCCCAGCTCTGGAATTACAGGTGTGCACCACCACGTCTGGTTTTGCTGGCATACCCGGGGTTCCAGAGCTGGCACAGCATGCAGTACTGGGTCCTTTCATTTGCCAAGCAGGCACCTAATCTTCCAGCCCTCTCCACCTTTTTTTTTTTTTTAAACCATTTAATTTTTGTGTGTGTGCGCATATGCGCGCACACACACAATTATTTTTCTGAGCCATCCAAAATTAACTTAACAACATTTTTTTGTTGTTGTTGGTCTTTTTGAGACAAGGTCTCGCTATGCAGTTGAGGCTGGCCTTGAGCTCACTTTTGTAGCCCAGGCTGGTCTTGAACTCGCACTGATCCTCCTGCCTCAGCCTCCCGAGTGCTGGGATTACAGGCGTGCGCCACCACGCCTGGCTTGCAACGTCTTAGTCTTATCTGTAATGCCAATGCATATTTCCTAAGGGCCAGGACAGTTTCTTAAATAGCCATAGTACAGTTATCAAAACTGGAAAATCTGGGCCAGGGAGATAGCTCAGTAGAATAAGTGCTTGACTGGCAAGCGCAGGGTGTCCTGAGTTCAATCCCCAGTACTGAAAAAAAAAAATTGGGAAATCTGATATTGACACAGTATTACTATATAATCTGTCGTCCTTGTTCAGTTTCACTACCAGTTTCCCTGACGGAACTGGGGTTCAAACTCACGACTTTGCACTTGTTCAGCAGGCACTTGTGCCACTCAGCTATCTCCCTAGCCCCTTTTATGGCTTTTTATTCTTTTTCTTTTTGTCTTTTACTCCAGAGTCCATCTAGGATCACTGTTATGCTTCATGATCTCATCTCTTAATCTCTAGTCTAAAACACTTCTTGGACCTTTTTATGACTTTCTTAACTTTTACATTTAAGAAAAATAAAAAAGAAAAAGAAAGAAAGAGAGAGAGAGAGAGAAAGAAAGAAAGAAAGAAAGAAAGAAAGAAAGAAAGAAAGAAAGAAAGAAAGAAAGAGTAAAGCCAGTGACTTCCCAGCATGCCGCTCCATTAGGGTGTGGCACAGGTGTCCTTAGGATCGGACTGAGATTATACGTTTGAGGAAAGAGTGCCACAGTAAGTACAGTTGCGCCTGAGTGCTCAGGATGGCTCATCTGTAGGTGTAGATGCGTGCCTGTTCCACTACACCTATTTTGAGCTTGGTATAGACATGTCCACTGCAAAGTTGCTCCTCTCCCATGTGTGCTGAGACCCTTTGAGGTTATGTAAGGCATACATGATCGTTTAATATCATCACATGTGAGGGGCCAGCCAAATAGCTCAGCAGATTAAAACACCCGCAAGCAGGCACAGGGGCCAAGGGTTTGACCCCCAGGCCTGCCGTGCTGACCCCGCCCCTCAGATCACACTGAGGTGGCAGTTGAGACTGGGTGTGGTGGTGCAGGCCTGTAATCCCAGCTCTTGGGAGGCTGTGAACAGGTGGATCATTATGAGTCCCATCTAGCAGTAAGGCCTGAATACCCTGTAGACCCTGCCCTAAAACACACACACACACACAAAAAAAAATCATCACAATGTTGGAGTGGGCACCATCAGGGGCCAGTCACCAATTGGTACTGATTGGTAGACGAAGGTTTAAGAGACTGTATAACTACTTTTTGGTCAAGGTCACATGGTAAGTGGGAGTGGCAGACCTGCACCCTGCCACCCCTACTGCTCCCTGCTGTTGGAGCTTGCCAGGGATGACTGTGGTATGGGTCCTGGGCAGGTGCTCATCGGGAGCCAGCTACCCCACCCCTTTGGGCTGACCCTCTATGGACAGCGCATCTACTGGACAGACTGGCAAACCAAGAGCATCCAGAGCGCTGACCGGCTGACTGGACTGGACCGGGAGACCCTGCAGGAGAACCTAGAGAATCTCATGGACATCCACGTCTTCCACCGGCGTCGACCACCAGGTGAGCTTCCCTTAGCCCGCCATGGTGTCTTCTCGGCCCTCTTGGGCCCTAGCCTGTCGCACAGACCTCCTCCTCTTCCTCATGCAGTGACCACGCCATGCGCTATGGAGAATGGTGGTTGCAGCCACCTGTGTCTTCGCTCCCCAAATCTGAGTGGCTTCAGCTGTACCTGCCCCACAGGCATCAACCTACTGCCTGATGGCAAGATGTGTTCACCAGGTGAGTCCCAGAGGAGTGCCACGGCCCTGGGTGGAGCCCGTCTGGGATGGGCTAGTTGTCTTTCTTCTCAGTAAATGGGCTCCAGTGTGGTCTGGAAGTTGTGAGTCCTTGTGCTTCCATCTTGAGGCTTAGGGGAGAGACTGGGAGCTTTTAGAAGAGGACAGGGGACCAGGAGAGGCTTGAGAGAGCATGCAGACAGGCAGTGGCCCCTGGTTCTTGTGAGGTCTTAGTCCATATAGGAAAAAGATGTTCTTGTCTCAAAAAGGCATCCTTTCTTCTGGGGAAACACCAATTTGATCAGGTATGACTTAAATGACAGCATTGTGAGATGCTTCCAGAAGCAGCAGCTGGCTACCCAAGGAGTTAGATTTTCTCCCTGGATGACTTGGCCTTGAACTTTGACCTCTGGGAATTTGAGTGCCTCTTACATCAAAGTCACCTGGTGTCCTTTGAGTCCTCTCTTTTTAAATTTTTTTGAGGTAGGGTCTCTCTATGTCGCATATGCTGGCCTCAAACTCGTGGCAGTCCTTTTGCCTCAGCCTCTTGAGTGCTGGAATTGCAGGTGTGTGCCACCATGCCCAGGCCTTTATTATGCTTCATGGTAAAGAAGCCTTGGAAGAGAGCTGCTTCCACAATAGTACGAAGAGACGGCATGTGGGAACCTGAGAGAGCGGCTGCTCAGTGCTTTATGCACATGAACTTTTTTAACCCTGACAGCAACTTTGTAGATCTGGAAGCATACTTACATCATTCCAGTGCCCTGCCTGGATCGTAGAGCTAGAAGCTAGCAGGGTTACCGTGTGAACTGCAGCTTGCCTGACTCCAGGCCTTCAGAATGGCCCTGCTGGAGCAATTGTCATCCTTCCTCTCTCCGTCCGGACAGGCATGAACAGTTTCCTCATCTTCGCCAGGAGGATAGACGTGCGCATGGTCTCCCTGGACATCCCTTATTTTGCCGATGTGGTGGTGCCGATCAATATTACCATGAAGAACACCATCGCCATTGGCGTGGACCCCCGGGAAGGTCTGTGCGGCCCTCCTCTTCGTCTGGCCCCCATCCCTGCCTGACGCAGCTGCTCTCCATCCTGTCTCACCACCTTTGTGGCCTGCTTTGAGTCTGGGGGTTACCCATGCCCTGTCCCTGTGTGTAGGACTTCCGGCTGTGGGGCCTGAGGCTCTCCTGTTTGTCTGTGATATCTCTCCACTTTCCTTGCTTGTTTCTATGTGGGTACAGGGCTTTCTGGCACACTCCAGTGTTGCAGGGCAGAGTCAGTCATGCACACTGTAGTGGACTGGAAGCCCAGGTTGAGCCAGCCCTTCCCTCTGCAGGAAAAGTGTACTGGTCTGACAGCACGCTACACAGAATCAGCCGGGCCAACCTGGACGGCTCACGGCACGAAGACATCATCACGACAGGTGGGGCTTGCTCCCAGCCCGGGAAGCACCTGCCTGCCTACAGAGCTGGGGAAGTAGCCCATCTGCCATACGGTAGGGGCCATCATGCTTTTCTGCCTTCCTGCAGGGCTGCAGACGACAGATGGCCTCACAGTGGACGCCATTGGCCGCAAAGTGTACTGGACGGATACAGGAACAAACCGGATCGAAGTGGGGAACCTGGATGGGTCCATGCGGAAGGTGCTGGTGTGGCAGAACCTGGATAGCCCGCGGGCCATCGTGCTGTATCACGAGATGGGGTGAGAGCTGGCTCTGTTACTATGGGTAGCAGCGGGGGAGCTGGGGTATGACGGGGAAAGGGACATGGGGGAGAATGATTATGTGTCGCAGTCAGCTCCCTCATTACTTTGAGAGGGCTGCAGGATAGTCTAGTAAAAGCATGAGTTTTGAAATGGGTGTGATGGTGCATGGCTGTAATCCCAGCACTTGAGAGGCTGAGGCAGGCGGATCCCTGTGTTGGAACCCAACCTGGGCTACAAGGTGAGGTCAAGGCCAGCCTGGACTACACAGCCTGTCTCAAAACAAACCAACCAACAAACCAACACAGAAAGCATGAGTTTCAGAGCTAGAAATTAAGGATGTGCTGAGGCAGGAGGATCAGTGCGAGTTCGAGACCAGCCTGGGCTACCAAAGTGAGTTCAAGGCCAGCCTGAACTGCATAGTGAGACCCTGTCTCAAAAAAGACAAAAAAAAAGAAAGAAAAGAAAAAAGAAATTAAAAAAAAAAAAAAAGAAAAAGAAATTAAGGATGTGTGTACTCAGGGTTCCCAAGGCTCAGAGTGTCCCCTCTGTGCCCTAGGCTCATGTACTGGACAGACTGGGGGGAGCACGCCAAGCTGGAACGGGCCGCCATGGATGGCTCTGAGCGCACCGTGCTTATTAGCAACAACCTCGGCTGGCCCAACGGGCTGGCGGTGGACAAAGCCAGCGCCCAGCTGCTGTGGGCCGATGCCCACACTGAGGTGAGAGCCCAGCCTGCTGCTTCCGGGAGCCTGGACAGTGGGAGAGCACCCCCCCCCAGAGCTCCCAGAGAATCCCAGTCAGCTGGGATTCCCCACCCAGCCCCACACCCTACACCCCCCACCTTCTTCCCCTGCAGCGAATTGAGGCTGCTGACCTGAATGGTGGCAGTCGACACACCCTGGTGTCGCCGGTGCAGCACCCTTATGGCCTCACCCTGCTGGACTCCTACATCTACTGGACTGACTGGCAGACCCGTAGCATCCACCGTGCTGACAAGGGGACTGGCAGCAACGTCATCCTGGTGAGGTCCAACCTGCCGGGCCTCATGGACATCCAGGCTGTGGACCGGGCTCAGCCGCTGGGTGAGAAGACCGCTGGGCTGCGAGTCAGAGCCTGTGGATTTCTAGAGCTCCTCCATAGCAGAGATATATCCAGAGTGTAGAACTCTGGTTTGGGTTTTTTTGTTTATTTGGTCGGTTGCTTGTTTTTTATTGTTGTTTTGTTTTTGGTGCTGGGGATCAAACTTGGAACCTTGAGCTTTCCAGGCAGGTGCTTATGCCACTGACCTAACTCCCTGGTTACTAGAGCATGGAACTCTGTACAGGCAGAGAAAAAGGGTCTTGCCTCAGCCTCCTTCCAGGAGTGGACTGGGCTCCCTTTGGGGATGGCTGGCTCAGCTGCATGATTCTGTTCCCTCCAGAGGGCTCTTAGAGACACTTCTCTCTCTCACCCCTGACAGACTCTGAATCCAGGAAACTATGAGAGTCAGGTGCCGCTCAAGGCCAGGTGTGAACACTTGTGCTTCCCTCTCACAACCAGGGCTTAACAAGTGCGGCTCGAGGAACGGCGGCTGCTCCCATCTCTGCCTGCCTCGGCCTTCTGGCTTCTCCTGTGCCTGCCCCACTGGCATCCAGCTGAAGGCAGACGGTAGGACCTGCGACCCTTCCCCTGAGACCTACCTGCTGTTCTCCAGCCGAGGCTCCATCCGGCGAATCTCCCTCGACACCAGTGACCACACTGACGTGCATGTCCCTGTGCCTGAGCTTAACAATGTCATCTCTCTGGACTATGACAGTGTGGATGGGAAGGTCTACTACACAGATGTCTTCCTGGATGTGATCAGGTACAAGGCTTCCTGGAGCCTTGGAGGACACAGGTTGCTCCTCCTCCCTGGGGTCAGGGCCTATGCTGACCTGAAGTGACCCCAGAGACTTGGCAATTATGTAGTGAGTTCTAACTCTGCCTTCTTTGCTATACAGTTTTATCTCTCAGAGCAGGGCTCCCAAGTTTTATTTCATTTGTTTAAAGGTGATATGAAACCCTACTGCATAGGAGGCTAGAACAAAAGGATCAGGAGATGTAGGCCAGCCCGGGTAATAAGACCTCCTCTCAAAAAAAAAAAAAAAAAAAAAATAGAGCTAGGTATGATAGTACAACTGTAATTCCAGTACTTGGGATGCTGAGGCAGGAAGATCACTGTGAGTACAAAGCCAGCTTGGTGGGGCTGGGGAGATAGCTCAGTAGAATAAGTGCTTGCCTGGCAAACGCAAGGAGCTGAGTTCAATCCCCGGTCCCGCAAAAAAAAAACAAAGCCAGCTTGGGCTGCCTAGTGAGCTCAAGGCCAGCATGTACTATGCAGACAGACTTGGTCTGAAAAAATGATAATAATCAATAAAGAGGATATGGAAGAAACAGATAATACAAAACTTTCTTGTCAGTGAACTAAGATAAACAAGCAGTATAAGTGAAACCAACTGATATGTATAATATGTATATGTATGATTATTTTGTTATAAAATTTTGTTTTGTCTTTTCACAAGATTTGATTTATTTATTTATTTATTTATTTATTTTAGGACCTTGCATTTGCCAGGCAGCCACTTGTGCCCCTGAGCTATCTCCCTGACCCCTTTGGAAATTTCATTTTTATTTATTTATTTATTTATGTGCACAAGATAATTTAAAAAGGAAGGTTTTTTTTTAGAACTTTTGTTTGTTTATTTATTTACTTTTATGGCTGGTTCAGCCCGCCCTGAGGGCAGGGCTGGTGCAGCATGTGGTGCCGGGGATTGAACCGTGGTCCCTGCACCTGCCTAAGCTTTCTAAACAGGCGCTTTTATTTATTTATTTATTTTTTTTTTTCTTGTTTCAGAACCTTTGTTTGTTTATTCACTCATTTTTATGGCCAGCTCAGCCTGTCCCAAGGGCAGGGCTGGCGAAGCATGTGGTGCAGGGGATCGAACTGTGGTCCCTGAAGCCGCCCAAGCTTTCCCAAGCAGGCACTTTAGACCACTGAGCCATCCTGCCGGGCCCCTAAAAAGGAAGGATTTTGTTGTTGTGGTTGTTGTTTGTTTGTTTGTTTTTTTGGCTCAGGCTGTGTGTGGGGATAGAACCACCACCCCTGTGCCTGACTTGGATTGCCTGCGCAGGTGCTTAAATCACTGAGCTAACCCAAAAGCCCCAATAATTTTAACAATATGGAAACCTAGCATGTAAAACAACAAATTTTTTAAAACAGGTAAAGTTAGGCTGGGGATGTAGCCTCCCACATCTATCCCTGGGCCCTGAGGGAGCTGCGGGGGTTCCCTAGGGCCCACTCGAGGGTAGGCCCTGTCGCTAGGCAGGAGCCCTGACCAAATGTCAAGGTTTGGGGTGGTTTATAAAGTTCCTATTTCTGGAGACAGTCTCACAATGTAGCCCCAGCTGAGCTTCCTGACTCAGCCTTCCTGTGCTGGGATTGTTGGCTACCACCATGCCCGGCTGTTCTTTAAATTTGATTCTAGAACTATTGAGTAACGCCGTGCTGCGCTACCACTAGGAGCATGACAGAGATTCTTGTGTGGAGAATAGAGTTGTCTTTTTTTTTTTCTTTTTTTTTGTCTTTTTGAGACAGGGTCTCACTATGCAGTTCAGGCTGGCCTTGAGCTCACTTTTGTAGCCCAGGCTGGTCTCGAACTCACACTGATCCTCCTGCCTCAGCCTCCCGAGTGCTGGGATTACAGGCGTGCGCCACCGCGCCCGGCTCTTTTTTGTCTTTTTGAAGCAGGATCTAGCTATGCAATTCAGGAATTCAGGCTGACCATGAGCTCACTTTGTAGTCCAGGCTGGTCTCAAACTTTCAACCATCCTCTGCCTCAGCCTCCTAAGTGCTGGGATCACAGGCATGCACCACTATGCCCAGCTGGGACTATTTGTTGTTATCTCCCCAAACCCCCAGATGAATACAGAACTCATGCTGAGCTCAGCATGGCAGTGCATGCCTATAACCCTACTACTCTTAAAGGCTAAGGCTGGAGGATCACAAGTTCAAGCCCACCTGGACAAATTAGAGAAAGAGACCCTGTCTCAAAAAAAAAAAAAAAGGGCTGGGATATAATCTGCTTGGTATGAGAGTCCTAGATCCAATCCTCAGTACAGGGGGAAAGAAAAAAGAACGTCACATCTAGAGTAGGTAGATAGATACAGTTCGTAGTTTAGGAGTTCCCTAGGATGGGGAGTTGTCCAAATGGACAAGGAGGTTGTGGCAAATCTGCTTTCTTACAGTCACCCCTTAGCCATCCTTGGCTCCTAAAGACAGATGGGGGACAACTAACCAATTGTCTGGCAAGACCCAGACCCCAAGCCCCTGCAGTTCCCATTCACAGGAATCTCTGTCTTCCCAAAAAGCCACTCATTTGTTCTGCAGATATTTTATCTAGCACCTATTATACTGGGAGCTGAGGGAGGTTCTGGCAGGTATCCATCACTATCCCAGTGAAGCTTACAATCTAGCAAAGGTCCAGTTGTGCATGGAAGGGGTTTCTGTGTATTCCTCCATCCGGGCACTTACCCAACCCTGGACTTGCCCACAGGCGGGCCGACCTAAACGGCAGCAACATGGAGACGGTGATTGGGCAGGGACTGAAGACTACTGATGGGCTGGCAGTGGACTGGGTGGCCAGGAATCTGTACTGGACAGACACAGGCCGAAACACCATCGAGGCCTCCCGGCTGGATGGCTCATGCCGAAAAGTACTGGTCAACAACAGCCTGGACGAGCCCCGGGCCATTGCTGTGTTCCCCAGGAAAGGGTAAGTTTGTGGGCAGGAAGAAAAGAGGCCTTCAGCAGGAATGCCGAGATAAAAATGGCATTGGCTCATCCCTGTGTCCTGGTTACCTCTGTGTACCATTTCCCATGCCTCAAGTGTAATGTCACTGCTATGCCCCAGATACCTCTTCTGGACAGACTGGGGACACATTGCCAAGATCGAAAGGGCGAACCTGGATGGCTCAGAGCGCAAAGTCCTCATCAACACAGACCTGGGCTGGCCCAATGGCCTCACCTTGGACTATGATACCCGCAGGTAGGCCTCCTGTTCCGCACAGCCTCCTGGGAGGGGGTGGGCTGAGGAGAAGGGGGCTGAGGCCAGAGTAGGGAAGTGAGTGGATGGAAAGTGTTGCCAGCAGCAAAGGACTGTGGCTTAGCTATTTGGGCAGGAGTCAGAGGTAGACCCAGTTGCTGAAGAAGAGTCCAGCATGACTTCGGAGGGCTCTAGACCTCCTGGGCCTCCCCACTATGATCCCCAACCTGCCTCTTCAGCCTGGGGACTTGGATTCCTAATGCTGCCTTCCTGCTCACAGCCCTACCAGTTGAGCTCGATCACTCTTTGTAGAAAGTGCTGGGCTCCCAGGTTGGCCTTTGGGGCAGCTGTACACCCCCCCCCCTTTCCCTTCACAGGATCTACTGGGTAGATGCACACCTGGACCGGATAGAGAGTGCTGACCTCAACGGGAAGCTGCGGCAGGTCCTGGTCAGCCACGTGTCCCATCCCTTTGCGCTCACTCAGGTATGAGCTGAGAGGGGTCACTGAGCCTCCCAGTGGGGGAACTTCCTCTGCATCCCAGGGCACCAAGTGCTGCTCCTGCCCCACAGCCCTGTGTCCTAGCGTCCCCAGGGTTGGTTCTTGACAGTGGTGTGTAGAATCTGCTTGGAGCTTGTTACAACACAGGTCCCTGTGCCTGGGAATATTCATTCTGAAGAGTTTCCTGCTTGATCCAAATGCGAGAGCTCAGGCAGTCAGCTTAGTTGAGGGAGGATCAAGTGGAGAAAGCCAGTGTGTTCAAGCATCCAGCTGGTCAGTGTCTGAGTGCTTCTCAGTGAGCCAAGGACTTGGGTTTGAGTATGATGGGTGTTATTAAATAAGTGTGTGACTTTGAACAAGAAATGAACCTCTCAGCTGGGCATGGTGGTGCACACCAGTCATCCTAGCACTGGGGAGGCTGAGGCAGGAAGATAGTTGTGAATTCAAGATAAGCCTGGGCTACAAAGCGAGCACTTGGCCAGCCTGAACTGCATAACAAGACCCAGTTTTAAAAAGATAAGAAAAAGAAAAGAAATAGAACCTCTAAGCTTCAGTGGTACATAAAACAAACTGACTTACTAAAGTATCCTCCAGAGCCTTGGTATAGTACCTGTCATGGGTGCTACCTCTGAGCATCTTAATTACTCTTAGACATCATTTTTAACATCTTCACCACCCCCTCAATCCCTGGGTTAAGAATTTCATCTCCACTGCATTAGAAGGAAACTGCCTGGAGATATTTAGTAGAAGATTTGGACCAGAGGTCTGAGAAAAGGACCCATTCCTAAAAACAAGGAGCTAGAAGACCCCCTAAGTTCACTCCTATTGGCTAGGGAGGGACAGACCGACAGACTTGTAGACAGATCACCATGGTATATGGAAACTCCTGTGCAGAAATGACTGCTGTGGGCAGGGGTGGGGCAGGGGCGCTGCAGCTTAGCTCAGTTGTTTAAGCGCCTGCTCAGGCAAACGCAGTCAGGCGCAAGGACTGGAGTTCGATTCCCAGCTCCACATGGCTTACCCAACCCGCCCTTAAGGCAGCCTGAGCCAGCCAAAAAAAAAAAAAAAAGAGAAATGACTGCTAGGTCAGGGATGGCATGCTGCAGGGGGTGGTAGAGTGTATGGGTTTGCAGACATTTCCAGGGCACACACAGGGGTTCGGCCTTGGCAGAGCACACAACCTGTGCACAGGCACAGAAGCTGCCCTGGGGTCTGACAGCTGCGTGCTCCTTTCTTCTCATTGGCGTCCCCATGAGCAGCAGGACAGGTGGATCTACTGGACCGACTGGCAGACCAAGTCCATCCAGCGTGTTGACAAGTACTCGGGCCGCAGCAAGGAGACAGTGCTGGCCAATGTGGAGGGGCTCATGGACATCATCGTGGTGTCCCCACAGCGGCAGACAGGTGAGCCTGGGTTCCGAGCCTGCCTCCTCACCTTAGGCAGGACAGGTCGTGGCTGCCAAAGTACAGCCAGTGACCCAAATGCTTGGGGCCTTCCAGGAGCCTATTTGGCTCACATTTTCCTCCTTGGCCTGCTGTCCCTGGAAGTGGGGCCCTGCTAAGTTGGGAGACCTGATTGCCTCAGCCCAGATACTTACCTGCTCTGTGCCACCAGGGACCAATGCCTGTGGGGTGAACAACGGTGGCTGCACCCACCTCTGCTTTGCCAGAGCCTCAGACTTCGTGTGCGCCTGTCCTGATGAGCCTGACAGCCGGCCCTGCTCCCTGGGTGAGTGGGACAGAGCAACTCGCAGAGGAGTGGGGCCCTTGAAGGCTGGGGACCAGGGGCCTCAACTTTACTCTTCTTGGTGGGTGCTCCATCAAAGGGCCATCTAGTGGAGTGGCTGGAAGGGCAGTGTTTGGGGTTCAGAATCACTCAGATCTGGGTTTGCCAGGCCTCTGGTGTTTACTAGGACAGAATTCAAGTCTTTCCAGGTATGGTGGCACACACCTGTAATCTCAGCACCCAGGTGGCTCAGGCAGGAAAACTGCCATGAGTTCGAGGCCCACCAGTACTACAAGCATAGTGAGGATCTATCTCAAAAAAAAAAAAAAAAAAAAAAAAAAGGCTGGCCAAATAGCTCAATGGATTCAGGTGCAGGGCCCAGTGGCTTTGATCCCCAGGCCTGGCAGGCCGGGCCCCGCCCCCACAGCATGCTGCTAGGTGTGGTGGCACACGCCTGTAACCCCAGCTCTTGGGAGGCTGTAAACAGGCGGATCACTCCGAGTCTAGTCTAGTAGTGAGACCCTGAACACCCTGTACACCCTTCCCTAAAAAAACCCCTAACAAAATGAAATTCAAATCTCCTGTTTCCAAAGCTCTGCCCTGGGGTCCATCAGTGCTTTATTTTCTCTCTTCGACCTTTGTAGGCCAGCTGGCCCACCCTCAACTATTCACAGTGAATTCACACCCTCTATTTTCCCAGTATTAAATGAGGGTGCTTGGGATGAGGGCACCCCAAAGGTTACTTTGCCAAATGCTCTGGCTGCTACTCTTAGACCAGATGAAAAGTTCAGGGGCTCCTGTGGCCCACTCCAACCCTCTTGTCTCCCCAGTACCTGGTGTGGTGCCCCCAGCTCCCCGGGCTACGAGCATGAGTGAGAACAGCCCTGTGCTACCCAACACGCTGCCCCCCACCTTTCGCTCTTCCACCAGCAGAACCCGCACAGCTCTGGAGGAGGTGGGAGGAAGGTACGTGGGCTCAGTGTGTGGCGGGGGCCTTGGGACTCCGGCCACCACCTCAGCAGTGGAAAACTTGTCACTGTTCTTTAGACATGAGGTAGAGCATGTCGCTAACAACCAGTCCTTGCCCTTTTGGCTTCCAGGTTGTGGCAAACAAGTCCCTTTCTACTTTGGAGGCCTAGAAGCTTTCAGAACAGCTTCAGAAGCAAATCGCTTGGGAAGAGTCTCCCACATGCATTCTTCCTCCTTCCTGTCTCTGTGAACCTTGTTCCTGTGTCCCAGGTGGTCTTGGCGTACAGTGGTTTCTACGCTGTAGCTTTATGACTTGGAACAAGATCTTCTCAGGGCTCTGATGACCCACACACTCAGACACACATGTGTGAGTGTACATGCATGAACATATACACGCCATTATTAAGTAAGTAGATAGCCGGGCAAGGTGGCACACACCTGTAATCCCAGCACTTGGGAGGCTGAGGCAGGAGGATCGATGTGAGTTCCAGACCAGCCTGGGCTACAAAAGTAGCTCAAGGCGAGCCTGAACTGCATAGGGAGATCCTATCTCAAAAAGACCAAAAAAAGAAAAAGTAAGTAGAGAAAAGTTCTCAAATCCAGTATAATTTTTCTTCTTGGCACCAGGAATCTCACTCAGAACCTGGAGCTTACCAGGCAGGTACTGTGCCACTGAGCTACATCCCTGGCTGTCCAGTGTAAACTATTATATTTCATTAATTGAATAGAGTTTTTGTTCTGTGGGTTTTTAAATTTTGTTTTATTGGCCAGCCAGATATCTCAGCACATTAAAGCATCTGCTTAGGCAGACACAGGGACAGGATCTGGTCCCTGGCATGCCATATTGGTCCTACCACGGGACCACACTGAGACTGGGAACGGTGGCGTGTGCCTATAATCCTAGTGCTTGGAAGGCTGAAAACAGGAGTATCATTACAAGTCCAGTCTGTGTAATGAGGCCCTATAGACACTGCACTATAAATACTAAATAAATAAGTAAAATTTGTTTTATTTCATTTTTTTTTTTTTACAGTGCTGGGGATCAAACTCAGGGCCTCCCCTATGCTAGGCAAGAGCTGTATCACTGAGCTACTTGCACCCCAGCCCCAGCTTTATTTAGAAAACTACTGACCCTGCTCAGAGCTTTGCTTCCGCTCTGAGTTCTATGTGAAGAGCCAGTGCAGCCCCGTGTCATCTGCCCTCACAAATAGCTTTTCTCCAAGCTTTTAGGAGGTGCTTATAAGTGCCCATTCACAATACGCCACAAACACGTTGCCCTGTGAGCGTTTTGCACTAGTTATGCAAGCACTCCCCGGGGCCTTGCGTATTCCCTTGTGGCAGCATGAAGGAAAGAAAACAATTTTTTTCTTAACCTAATGACATTTGGACCTTTAGATAATCCTTAGCCAATCAGATTTACTTGGCTACTAGCTGGTTCCCACTTCTGGTTATTTCAGAAGCCCTAGAAGTAAAACTGGGCATGGTGTCGTATGCCTGTAATCCCAGGACTCCTGAAGGCTGAGACAGGAGAATCACAAGTTTGAGACCAGCCTGAGCAACTTAGTGATTATGGAGATCACATCTTCAAAAAAAAAGAACAAAAGAAGAAAAAACAAGGCTAGGATTGTAGCTCAGTGCACCCTGGGTATAATCCCTGGCATGAGGGAGAGACAAGGAAAGAGACAGAGAGACACAGACAGAGAAGCAGGCAGGCAGGCATATTAACATATTATTAATATCCTTCAAACGCTCTCTGTAGCTTTCCAACTCATTTCCAAACTCCTCATTTTTAAAAAGTGCATCATGGGCTGGGTGTGGTGGCACACACCTAGAATACTAGCATTTGGGAGGCTGAGGCATGAGGATTGCCACAAGTTTGAGACCAGCCTGAACTACATAGTGAGATCCTATCTCCAAAAAACTAAAAAATAGGGCCAGGAATACAGCTCAGTGGTTCAGTGCCTGCCTGGAAAGTTGTGAGTTCAATTCTTGGTACCAAAAACCAAACAAATATATGGAGCACAGCAGGAAACGCATGTAAAAGCGAGGTGTCAGATTGAATACAGTGACTCTCAGACCTGATTCCTCTGTTTCCTGCCCCCTGCCTCTTCCTGCCCCTGCTATCTCCTGTCTGGTGTGTTCTCAGGCTGCAAAGCCCCCCACCCAGCCTTTTGCCCTGCCCTAGAGGGAGGGAGGGAGGGAGGGATGTAGCTCAGTGCGCCCTGGCTCCCGTCACTGGCATAAAGGAAAGAGAGAAGAGAGCCAGCAGCATCTGGATGGACTTGGTGGCCCCCGCTCCTCTCCCCCCACAGCTCTCCAGCTCACTCCTAGGCTGCTCTTGGTGTACAAGCTGCCTTCACAGTCAGTGTCCTGTGCCCACAGGTGCGCTGAAAAGGACGCCAGACTGGGCCGCTGTGTACACTCCAATGAGGCTGTGCCTGCCGCTCCAGGTAAGACCTGAGGCCCTGCTATTTTGGAAGAGAACATAGAAGGACTAACATCTCTACTGACGTCTCTCATGGCCTTCATGGGTACTCTCATAGTGTTGATAAAATATTTTCTTAGATGAAACCCATAACAATGATGATTATAATCATAATCGCCATAGGCACGCTACATATCTGTGAGTACAGTTGCCCCGCATCCTTGGGAGATGTGTTCAAAGCCACCGTAGGGTGCCTGAAGGCATGGGTAGGACCGAATCTTATAGATACTATGTTTTTTCCAGTATAGACAGTGCCTATGATAAAATTTGATTATAAAGTAGTAAGCAATTATATAGAATGGTTATAGCAATATACTATATAGAATGGTTATAGCAATATACTATAACAAGGCGGCACACACCGGTTATTGCAGTGTTCAGGGCTGAAGCAGGAGGATCACCACAAGGTTGATGCCAGGCTGGGCTCCATAGTGAATTCAAGGTCAGCCTGAACTACATAAAAAAGCTCTGTTTAGACAAACAGAAGCAAACAAAAGCACTGTAATTAAAGTTACATTAGTGTTTACATGTATATACATACTTATTCATTTCTACTAGCCCCATAAGCTATTTATTAATTACATTTAACTAAAGAGAAAATGTAGGCTTAGAAGTTAGGTGTCTTGGGGCTGGCAAGATAGCTCAGTGGTCTAAAGCTCTTGCTTAGGCAAGTTTAGGCAACCGCAGGGACTGTGCTTTGATCTCCATCACCACATGCTGTGCCAACCGCACCCCAGGGCAGGCTGAGCCAGACATAATATATGACAAAAAAAAAAAAGTTAGGTGTCTTGTGTTAAGTCACATAGCTAATAAGTGGTGGAACTGGGATTTGAAATCCTAACAGAGTGACAAGTTCCTTCTTAGCCTCCTTGTCCTATGTCCTATGACTTCTCAGTGTGGAAAGTCCCTTGCTAGCCTCAAAGGATGTGAGACCCACACCTTTGTGTTTGTCACGGTGCTGTGAGCCTGTAATCCTAGCTACTAGAGAGGCTGTGGCAGAACATTGTGTGAGCTCCAGCTGAGGCAGGAGGATCAAAGCGCATATCAGGCCAGCCTGGAGTAACATAGGAGTTCAAGACCAGCCTGGACTGCATAGTGAGGCAGAACAAAACAAATAAAAGACCCCATGTGGAAAAAAAAAAAAAAAAGAGAGAGAAAGAGAAAAGAGCTCTTCCTGTTCCTGCCCCTTACACGGCTGCCAGCTGGAAAGACGCTGGTCAGCGCTCCCTGCCTAGTGTCTCTCTTTCCTCCAGGTGAAGGGCTGCATATCAGCTATGCCGTCGGAGGGCTCCTTAGCGTTGTGCTCGTCCTGGTGGTGATCGTGGCTTTGATGCTCTACAGGTAACCTCTCAGCTCCGCTCTGTGGGCCTTGCTAGTACACCTGGGACCCCCACCACACCACAGTGCACTGAGGGGACCTCTGAGAGCCTCGTTCCAAGGCTGGACTCCCTGGTGGAGCAGCAGGAGGAAGCACTTCCTTCCTTTAAGGAGCCTAGCGAAGCAGCCCCCTGGGATTTGTAGTCCACACTGAGATGCTGACGGGACACAGGACATTACCCAGGGTCACACAAGCAGGAAGGAAAGCTGACTGTAGCATCTTAGCCTTCTCCATTTTCCCCTCTACACTCAACCAGTGGAAGAAGAAATAATGTCCTTCGCACAATCACACCCTCTACTGCTGTCGTGGTTGACAGCGTTACTCAGTCATGGTCATTCTGAGGATTTCGAATGTGTCATTTTCAATTTAGGATTTTCCTGTGTGCCTCTTCCTTTATATTCTTCCTCAAATGCTTTAAACACAGCTTATGGCAAAAATGCCTGAATGTTGCTGCTTATAATAATGATAATGATGGGGCCCGGCGGGATGGCTCAGTGGTCTAAAGCGCCTGCTTGGGAAAGCTAGGGTGGCTTCAGGGACCACGGTTCGATCCCCGGCACCACATGCTGCGCCAGTCCTGCCCTCGGGGCAGGCTGAGCCAGCCATAAAAATGAGTAAATAAACAAAGTTTCTAAAACAAGAAAAAAATAAATAAAATTTAAAAAAAATAATGATAATGATTTCACTTAGCATTTAATGGATACACTCATGCTGTAGCAGCTTTGTAACCCAGCTTATAATTATTCCCTGCTTCACAAATGGGAATCTGAGGCTCAGAAAGTTTGGATTGGGTGTACCAAGATCTCAGCTAGCAAATAACAGATGAGATTGAAATAGAGATCTCTTCTTGCTCTAAAGCCCAGGGAATATGGGAATATGGGAATATCAACATAATAAGTAACTCTAAAATGTAGCCACTAGGGCCTGCCAAATAGCTCAGCAGATTAAAACGCCTGCAAGCAGGCACAGGGGCTGTGGTTTCTATCCCCAGGCCTGCAGGGCGTGCTGAGAAAGAGGCAATTGAGACCGAGCATGGTGGTTCTGCCTGTAATCACAGCTCTTGGGAGGCTGTAAACAGGTGGATCACTATGAGTCCATCTAGTAGTGAGACCCTAAACACCCTGTAGACCCTTCCCTAAATTATTTTTTAAAAAAGAAAAAAAGTAGCCACTTAAAATGACAACTATTTCTGGGAGCTGGGGAGATAGCTCCGAGGCACAAGTGCCTGCTGGGCAAGTGCAAGGTCATGAG
>PVJA010004842.1:0-82833 GCA_004027025.1 Myocastor coypus | reverse complement strand
TGGGACCAGGGTTTGAACTCATAACCTTGCACTTGCCCAGCAGGCACTTGTGCCTCAGAGCTATCTCCCCAGCCCCTTGACATGTTGAATTTTCACAGCTGTATATACCTGTGAAACTACTGTAGTCCAGATATTTTCTTTATTCTCCAGAGGTTTCTTATGCTCTTTCCCAACCTGTCCCTCCTTGTAGCACTCTTAGCCCCGGCAATCGTTGATTTTCTGTGTTGTCCCCTCTCTCCTTCCCTCTTAATCTCTCCCTCCCTCCTTCTCTCTTGGTAATATTAAGGAATCAAACCTAGGGAGGAGAGCTTTGAGCTGTATCCTTTACTCCTTTTTAAGACAGGGTCTCTTTTCTCTGCCTTCTTAGTAACTAGGACTATTTAAGAGTGCATTAGTACATCTGGTAGACTTTTGTTTTTTGTTACTTTGAGACTAGTTTGCTTTTTGTGGTAATTTACATAGAGAAAAAGATGGTGACAGACTGTTCTTCTTTGGTAATTTTTCAAATATTTTTGTCCTTTTGGGGCGGCAGGGCAACCAAGATTCAAACTCAGGACCTTGTGCTTGCCAGGGAGGCACTGTGCTATATTTCTAACCCTCTTAGGTATTCTTTAGTGTGCAAGTAGAGCAGTTCTCCTTGATTCTTTCTGAACATAATTCTAGGATGTCTGTGATTTCTGTTCTCTCTCTTAAATTGTATGTGCTTGAGTAGCTTCTTCATCTGCTTTTTTTTTTAACTTAAATGTCCTTGTAGGAACATAACCAGGCAACAGACCACTAGAAATTCTAAGCTCTTAAAAGTTTTCAAAATGTCTGAGTTTTTTTTTTTTTTTTTTTTCCCCAATCACTGAAAATCTCTATATCTGCAAGTCTCAGAATATACTCCTCCCAATTTTTCTTGTTAGGAATTCATGTTATAGTCTGAATTTTAGGAAATGTGAAGGATTTCCCTCTGACGCACTTACTGTTGTTGTTTGTTTTAGTCTTATTGGTGTGTGTAGTGTTTTCCAGTAGAGTGACCTGGGACATAAAGCTTGCTTCCTGGGACATAAAGAATGGGAAGCCAGGGAGGACTGAAGTGAAGAAAACCCCAAAAAGCTCATTTCATTGCCATCTCAAACAGAATTGTCAGATAGCTAAACTTTCTAGTAAGGAGTACTTTAAAAAGTGACATCGAGCTGGGTGTGGTGGCGCACGCCTGTAATCCCAGCACTCGGGAGGCTGAGGCAGGAGGATTGGTGCGAGTTCGAGACCAGCCTGGGCTACAAAAGTGAGCTCAGGACCAGCCTCAACTGCATAGCGAGACCCTGTCTCAAAAAAAAAAAAAAGACAAAAAAAAAAGTGACATCGATATTAATGTATTTAGTATAATATGTCCCAATACTGTCACTCATCATGTAATCAGCTTATAAACTGTGAAAGCTTACTGACATCCATGAATTTGGTTATTTTAAGTCTTTCAAATCCTGTACATCTTATACTCACAGACCATCTTAATTTGAGTGTAATCATTTTAATGGGTCACTCTAAAGTAGCTACCTGCATTTTGGACAATGCGGTTGTTTTTTCTTGTTAAAGATAGTAGTGATGTGAGTTCCACAAGAAATTAGCCTTAGATTGGGTGTTAGCATCTCAGAATGTTTCTATGGTTGATATAAACAAGTTTATAATTCTAAAAAGATAAATTTATTTTTATTTATTTTCATTATATAGCATTGTCATTGTTAAAGAGCTAAAAATATCTGGGTAAGAAGAGATTATCTTCACTTCTTCACCTGAGATAACCAATGGTTATCTGTTAAATTTCTTCTTTATGAATGTTTTATTTTAGATAAAAGAAAAATTGTTTCTTTTTGTTAATTTCTTCAAGTATTTCTTGAGTAATACTCAAATATTTATTAGGTATAGCAGTAATCCTTTTTACTTTATTAAATTGATGCTTCTTTTTTTCCCCTGGGGACTCTGAGTGGTGGTCTCAGGAGCATTCTAATCTGAACAGTGATTCTTGGATTAGATTAGCAAATGGAACATTGATAGTGTTTATGCACTCATTGGTAAACCAGTACAGTTACTTTTTCACTGTTTTTTTCTTCAGTCTACTGTAGTACACACATTGTATATGGAGAGATAATTCAGATACCTGAAAATTCACCCTTTTGAAGTATGTGATATAATGGTTTTCAGTATGTATATATCTAAAAGTTGGGCAGCTGTCACTAATTCTAGAACATGTTCATCACCCAAAAGAGAAATCTAATGCCTATTAGCAGAACTCGCATCTCCTGGCAACCAGTAATCTACTTGCTGTTTCACTGTATGTCTCTGAGATCTTTTAATATTGGCACATCGAGTTTCTAATTTTTTTCAACAGTGGTATTGTTTATTTTGTTGTGGTAGGCATAGAACTAGTTTTGAAACAAATACTATAATGGTGGATATTTAGATTATTTGCTCAACAGCTAGTAGTTAAACGAATATGTTTGCATGTACGTCATTTCACATGTATGTCAGTATTTGTGTAGGATAAGTTCCACAAAGTGAAAAATTACTGGGTCAAAAGATATGTAACTGGGCATGGTGATACAAATCTATAGTCTCAGCTGCTCAGGAGCCTGAAGCAGGAGGATTGATTAAACCTGGGAATTTGAGAATAATTGGGAATTTTAGAATAACTTAGTAACATAATAAAACTTCTTATCAAACAAACAAAAAATATAACACTTAGAATTTGATTGCCCACATTTTTTTTTAAGATAAGGTCTTGCTATATAGCCCTGATTGGCCTGGTGCTCACGGGGCAGCCCAGACTAGTCTTCAGCTGAAGCTCCTTCTGCCTCAGCCTTTTGAGTGTGGAGACCATAGGCGTGTACCCACCATGCCCAGCTTTGATTATTCATACTTTCAAACATGGGAAAGCTGGGGCCGGGAGGAATGGCTCAGTGGTCTAAAGCGCCTGCTTGGGAAAGCTTGGGCGGCTTCAGGGACCGCGGTTCGATCCCCGGCACCACATGCTGCGCCAGTCCTGCCCTCGGAGCGGGCTGAGCCAGCCATAAAGATGAGTGAATAACCAAACAGAGGTTCTGAAACAAGAATGAATGAATGAATGAATGAATAAATAAATAAATAAATAAAATTCTAAAAAAAAAAAACATGGGAAAGCATAGACTAATTTCAGTAAGTACAACCATAAAATTTCATTTTTCTTAATTGTCTTAGGTCAGTGTCATTTGTTTCCTAATATGTTTTTAGTTATGGAAAATCTAGTTCTGCCTTAGGCCCGTATTAGGCTTGTCTTGTGGCTGGAGGGACTTCAGTACTCTTGCCTCTTCCTCCTTTCTTGCTTTTTTTTTTTTTTTTTTTGAAGTTGCTGCAAACACAGATTAAAAAATGTTATCTTTCATAATCACGAAAACAGTTGATAATTCCTGATTTTGAATGTGGACCAGAAGGAGTTACTTTTAAAGTATTGAGTATAATTATGCAGCCCTTTTGGAAGGCAGTTTGACAGTGTTTATAAAATAAATTACATATGCCTTTGAATCAGCAGTAATCTCCCAGATATTTAGTACTACAGATGAACTCACACAAATTCACTTGAATAGTGAGTTGAATCCTTTAGACATGAAAGTTGTGTTAGTTCTGAGTAGAATTTAGCAGTAAAGCATATCCTCTTTGTAACTGTGGTCAGAGTTTAGTCAGTAAACTCATTATAACTCTTCTATCAAATGATAAGATCTGCTACAGCTGTTTAGATTCTTCCGTTTATTTTGTAAGTATGAACAAAAATACTGCTTGAACATCTTTGTTTATATGCTTTTCATGAGTAATAGCTGTTTTCGGGCAAGCTTGTTACTCTTCTATCTCCATGACTTTTAAGGGTCAGAGGAGAACTCAATTAAACTTTTCAATCAATTGCTTAAATGCCTGTGCAACTTAAACCCCTTACCCTGTTCTGAACAGGCTCTCAAGGCTGCGATGATACAGTAGTAACAAATGGGCTCTTGATTACTGACCACTGTTCACATTCTTCACCATTTTATGGTATGTGTCAATATGGGTGAAAGTGGTGTTGTTTTTTTGTAATTTTTTATATTTTTAGGGAAGGGTCTACAGGGTGTTCAGGGTCTCACTACTAGATTGGACTCAGTGATCTGCCTGTTTACACCCTCCCAAGGACTGGGATTATAGGCATATGCCACCACACCAGTCTCAGTTGCCATCTCAGTACACCCCAGGGGTGATAGTGGCAGGGCAGGCCTAGGGGTTGAACCCTCAGCCCCCGTGCCTGCTTGCAAGTGCTTTAATCCACTGAGCTGTTTGGCTGGCCCAATAGGATATTACTTGGCCCTTCCATAGGATGTGGAAAAGTTCAGGTCATTTTTTTATTTAGTGTAGTAATCTCAAGTTTTTCTTAATTTTTTTTTTTTTTTACTTTCATTGTGGGGAGTTAGTACATGTTCACAGTACATCTTAATTCCTTTTCCTTTCCCTTTCCGTTGTATCCCTCCTCAGCTTATTGCATCTTAAGACAAATCTTAACTTTGTCTTAGGTTCTCTCCATTGATTTCCATGTGGGATATAGGTTGGCCATCTATCCAGAACACATTTTTGATTAGGCTTCACAGTATGTAACAAAATACTTCAGTGTTTTCTGCTCTCTTGGTTTCTAAGGCATGTGTTTGCTTTTAATATGCAATACACTTTAAATCCCTGAAGTCATGCTAACTTCAGTTTTATAGTCTCTAGAAGGTGGGAAAGGAGAAAAGTCCTGGATCATTATTTGAAACTATCACTTCCTGGACATCTGAGCTTTTAACTATAAGTAAAATATTAGGACATCTTGTTCTTAGACTGTGTTGTAGCTTTACAGAATTAATAGTGTCCATTAAAATATCTTGATGCTATCTGTAAATTTTCTTTACTAATAGTTCTTAAATTAAGGCTCGTTAACATTAGCAGCGTCAGCCTTAATTTAAAACTCACTTTCATCGCTACCAGTACAATCTGTAAAAAATGCATGTGTCACTGTTTCCCAAATGTTAACGTAAATCAGTATCACCTGGAAGGCTGGTGAAGAAACTACATTTGAGTGGATCTTGGGAAATCTGCATCTCTAACCAGTTTTAAGTTAAGGCTGTTCCTTATATTCTGTCTAGACTACATGCTTTTAGAGCAGGTAGGACTCAAACTGAGGGAGAGCTTGTCATCCATTCCCTGAGCTATGCCACACCAGTGACTAGACTAGTTAACTGATTGCACACTCCTGTGTGTGTACCAGCATCTTATACCCTAGAGCCAGCTACTTCTGAAAAAGCCTCACCTGTAACTGCATGAGGCTTTTGGGGTGATCCTAGAGGCAAATCAAGACAGGTAATTTTTTAAAAGCTCCATTTAAGTCAATTTGTTTATTTTGCAGTACTAGGGATTGAATCCAAGGGAATTCTGCCACTGACTTGGTGTGGGGAGCTGCTTCAGGATTGCTTCAAAGCCTGAGGTGTTTGAGGGAGCATTGAGCCCACTGTTTGGTGCCTATTAACAGGGGAACATACTTAGAGTATAGATAAACTGTGCCTGTGTAGCACAGTTAAGTTAGCATACAGAATGTACATGTGTGATGATGCTTAATATATACAAGCTGGATAGTAAAGATGCTTGCTAAGGGCCGGCCAGATAGCTCAGCAGACTAAAGCGCCTGATTAGGCAGAGTGCTGTGGCTGGGGTTTGATTCCCCAGTATGCTGTGCACACCTGGCGCTACAGCGGGCTGGAATGATTGAGATTGGGTGTGGTGGTTTGTGCCTATAATCCCAGTGCTTGGGAGGCTGAAAACAGGAGAATCACGATGAGTCCAGTCTACAGAATGAGAGCTTGTAGACCCTGCAGACCCTGTATGAAATAAATTTTTTTTTTTTTTTTTTTAAATGCTTGCTTTTGCTGCTGATGTCTGCGTTGTGGGCTTTTTTCAGGGGCCTCATCTGTGAAAATAAGTCTTATAGTCTTTCAGCCCCAACAGCTGTTTCCCCAATTCTTTTTATTTTAAAGTTTTTCCTTTTTTATTTTGAGACAGGTGTCTTATGAATTTGTTCTACATACTTCATATAAATAAGATTATATGGTATTTGGCCTTTTGTGTCTGGCTTTATCTGCTATTTCAGGGTTGATCTGTATTATAGCAGGTATCAGAACTTTGTTTTTAAGGCTGAATGATATTGCATGCATATACCATGGTTTGTTCACCTAGTCATTTGCGGATGAGTACTTGACTATAAATATACTGATATCTTACAATCCCATTTGGTACCAAATTTTCGAAAACTTTTACATCTCAATCTGGGCACCAAATTTCCGTCAGAAATACTTAGGTTTTATTTAGATTAGGATTTATGGTTAAAAAGTAGATTCACCATACTTAAATTATATCCATGTTTTTCATTGTTTGAATTGAACACCCTAAGTCTTTTTCCTTTATATGTGCATCTAAATCAGTAAAAGTAGTTTGTATTTTTTTTTTTTTAGTAAAACTTGTTAAATTCTGAAGCAAAAGGGTATCTGTTTCAAAATTGCCCTACTCAAGTTAAGCAAATTCATGAACTCTTGTCAACTTGCTTTACTAACCTCAAATTCCAAAAGGTATTGTGTAAATTGAGAAATAACCTTAAGTTTGTTATTATTAACTGTTGTCCTTTTTGCAGCCAATTTGTATAAACCTCAATTATAATTAAAAGGTATGTATATAGGTTCATGGTAGAAAAGAAGTATAAAATCATTGATTTGTATTATGAAAACTTTAAAATTTCAACATAAATTCTTATATTTGTGTATTCAAGTTGTAAATAAAATTTCCCTTTCTTTGAAGCTTCAAATTATGCTTATGCAGAGTAAAAGTGAGAAAAGAAAGTGTAGATTTTCCTTAGGTTTGATTCCCAGTACTGCAAAAAGCCGAAACAAAAAACAACCCATCTTAAAAATCAGAAAATCCACTTAAAAAGGGTGAAGGGAAATATCTTGAGAGAATTAACTTGTTTATTTCCAAAGTGTATTTTATAGAATGGTCACTCACTAGAGATGGTCCTTGAAGAAAGGATTCTGTGATTATGTAGAAGAAACATTATTATTACTAATTGGCAGTTATTATAGTGCACAATAATACATCAACATAATGTGCATTAGCATACAGTTCTGAAACATCTTACAAGAAACAAAGTTATGATTTTTTTGTCTTCTGTTAAATGTGGGCAGTGAAGTTGGTCTATCTATGAGAAATGCTGCCCTCTAGAGGCATAAATTCAGTTCTTTAATTTGAGTGCAATTATACAGTCTAATCTTAGTGTGTAGAAGTTATAATGCTTAATACTATCAAAGTGTACAGGAAAAAATAAAAATACTGTCTGATTTTAGGAAAATTTGGGGAGATAGAACAAGAGTGCATAAAATGCTTTTTAAATTGGATAGGTTATACTTTTGGCTGCTAAGAAATATTTGAATAAATTTCTTTATACAGAGAATTGTGGACACAATAATACTACATGTTTGAACTCCAGAAGTGTCTCTCTGTGGCAGAAGTTATCTTCCTATACTTCTCTGAAGATGTGATAACTTTGCTAGAACAGTTGGTGTGCAAGAGGAAGCCAGTTTCCTCATATTCCTTTCCATGATTTCACTGCTTCTGGACTTCCAGCCCAAGGCAGATTATTTCATGCTATACCTTTTCATAGTAAAACTTCATAGAAAAGGGTAATAGTTTAAAAAAGATTTTTGCTTAATATATGAGCAAAAACGTATAAAAAATTGATTCTGGCAGTGAAAGATTTGGGGGTGGGAGAGAGACCTATAATACATCTGCTGAATATATTCATATATTGATGATGGTATTCTACCTTATGTAGCCAGGAGTGGTTCTAATTCTTTGCTGTTTTGATTGCTGTTAATATTGGTGTATACTAAATGGAGTTGAATGTCTAAAAAAACTCATGCGATATAAAGGAAAAATATTAAGGGGAATAAGATTGATGGGATGGATTTATCACTGTGATTGACCATTCACCCACCTTCCCCATTTCTTCTCTAGGATTCTCCACCAAGAGGTCCAGAGGACACTTTATTCGCTAGTGACAAGAGAAATACTTTGAGGGTGGTGCCAGATTTTATTCAAAAGCTGTATGATTGCTATTGTTTATAGGTGGGAGGAGATCATGTATTTACTTTGAAATTGTGTGTGTAGTCTTTTTACATTTAAGAAAGGGATGGTGGGATTCTAATGTTGCTCTAACTTCCATAAACAAAGTGGGTATTATTTTCATAAAATAGCATGACAGTCTTGAGGCCTGAGATGCACTGGTCTGAATTCTTTTTGCCTGTGTTTAAATGATTGATGGATTCCTTGATTAGTATGAATGGACAGCCAATTGAGATCCTACCTGATAAGTACACACAAATATAGGTCCCACGAGTGAAGGTCTGACTTGAACTGTTACGGGAGGGAGTTGTATTTCTTCACAGTTTCAAGACTTGCTTTGGCTCTTTTAGACGTGTTTATGCATTAAAACATCCTTCCCTTTTTCTCATTACTGTGTTTAGTCAGTAAGTTATATATAGAAGGAAACTGGAAGGAAGGGGATATTGTTCAGAGATTCTCATATTAAGCTGTGTACACTAAATGGTGCCACTCTGATTTTTCACTTTACGTGAAGAACAGTGAGAGTTTTATTTGTATAAGTTGTAGTTAAAACTTGTCATGCCGGAGAATCTTGTTTGGAATTGGGAATTAATATATACAGTTTTTGTTAGCCAAGAGTTAGTTTGTATTATGAGTTTATTTTGGATAATTTTTCAGTGTTAGGGTAAATTTGACTGTTAAGGGCTCTATGGGTTATTTTAGTTTTCTAGTGAGATTGTGGAGTACTTAACACTTTTTGCTTCTCAGAGGTCTAATTTTTTTAGCTTCCCTTTTTTTCTTTGCTTAGAATGCCAATGTTTGTAACTTTTGACTTCTTGTCTTTACTACTCAATTTGAGTTGCACTATGGCCTGATGGATTCTTCTGCATTTCACTAGCAGTTGTTCAGATGTTAGGTGCTTTTTTTCTTTCTAAAAAATTTTTCTATGTATCTTAGCTCTCACACTGAATAAGCTTCCTATGAATTGGTATTGTGCTCTGTTACATTATCTTGCAGAATGTCTTAGACAGACTCATTAGACTCAAGGTTCAGTTGAGAATCACAGCAATGCTGGACAGAATGAACTAATGACCTAGTTAGAAGTACTTTACCCAGCCACAAGTTGTTTGGTTTATGGCCACTTCTTTCTCAAGGATAACAAATAAATAAATAAATAAAGTTAAAAAAATTTCAAGGAGCCTGAGACTCATCTTCAGTAGTTCTCCTCTGGAGGTGGCCATGTCATCTGAAGTATTATCCTCATGGTGTGTTACAATTTTTTTTTTTTTTTTTTTTTTTTTTTACCTCGACATGGACCTATTTCTCGCCTGCTTCCTAGTTCCTTCCATGGTACCTGCTGAACTTGTTGCTGTTCTTTATCAGCAAGGTTACTATTTTTAGGGTATTTTAAGCATTTATATAAATAAGGAAAAAATTCAGTCCTGCACAAATACAGAAAGTAATACAGCAAATGTTTGTTTCCAACTTCATGGTAAAACAGTTGCTAACCTGTGCTTGACTTGTTTTTCTCTTTTATCCCCAGCCCCAGCTTCCTCCCTCCTCTTGAGGTACCTAGTATCTTCAATTCCCTGAGGTCATCCTGCTATTGTTTTCCATGCACAAGCTATTTATGGAAAAAAAGACCTAAGAAAATTTTATGCGACCTCATTTCTAGATGTATTCATTTTTACCATTGTGGGTTAAGTTTATTTCTTATAACTGCTGTTTACTCTTTTTTTTTTTTTTTTTTTGGTTAGGTAAAGATAATTAGGTTCTTTCTTTTGACAAATAATATGGTAATGCATGTATCTAAGTAGTCAGTGTGTAATTTGATTCAGGATAGACACCACAAAGAAGGACTGTGAGCTCTCAGGCTCTTGTTTGCCTCTTGATCTGTTCAGATGTTGCTTGGGACAGTCCACAGTGGAGAGACTCCTTAGTATTCGCCAGTGTGTTTCCTTGCACTTTTACCAGCATTTAATTGTATTTGAACATCAGTTGTTGTCTGTCTGAAATATGAGAAATGACATTTCATAGATTGTTTTTATTACTTTGGTTTCTAGTAAAATTGAACATATTTGCATGGTTTTTGATCATTGTGGTTTCTTATTTAGTGCATATTTTTCCTATCCTTTCCTTTTCCTTTTCTTGGGGCCAGCAAGATAGCTCAGTGGTGTAAAGCACCTGCTTAGGCAAGCTTTGACAACTACAGGGACCACCATTTGATCCCTGGCACCACATGCTGTGCCAGCCCCACCCCCAGGGCAGGCTGAGCCATAAATAAATAAATAAATAAATAAATAAATAAATAAATAAATAAATACTTTTCCTTTTCTCCTGTTGGATTTGACCTTTTATCTTGATCATGGCTTTTTCTTTTTTCTTACAATTTAGCTATCAGATAATTTGCCAACTACCCATCATCCTGTTTTTGAGAGTATGCATTACAAATACCTTTTTTCATCTGTGTGATTTAAACTTTGTTTTAAAAGTTTTAGGCTTACTACAAGAGTTTATTTGTGGGCTCTATTCTGTGCCATAGCCCTGTTTAGTTTGTTTACATTATGTAATTGTCACACTGTGTTTACTGTAGCGGTTTTGCTATGTATTGATATGTAGTAAGGTAAATTTTCTTTTCAGTTAAGATACTGTTAGCATTACTTTCTATTCAAAGTTCTGTTCCTGTCTGTTCTGTCTAGCTACATTGCACTGTTGATCTTCTCTTTGTATATTTAATGTCTTCTTTACATTTACTCATGTAAACACTCTCAATTTCTATTATTTAAAAAACTAAACTAAGAAAACCAGTATGGTGGGCCAGGAATTAACTCAATGGTGCTGTCCCAGCCTGGCAAGTGTGGCGTCTTAATTCCCAGTACAAAAAAAAAAGAAAGAAAGAAACAAATCTGTGTCATATTATTAACCTTTTTTGTGCTCCTTAGTAGTCAGATACTTGAAACTGTTTTGTTTTTCTGCCCCCCTCCCTTATTTTGGTACCAGGTATCAAACTTAGGATCTTGTGCTTGCCAGACAGGCGCTTAAGCCATTGAGCTAGTAGGCAGCCTCTGCAAACTTTTCCTCTCTTCCTGTAAGCCATTCCCAAAAGCTTGTAATCCACGTGGTCAGGTTTAGCCACATCAGAGACCCCACTTCTTTGGTTCCAAATTTTGTCTCATTTACTATTCTCATTGCTGGAACAAATACTTGACACCCAAGATGAAAGGAAAGGTTTATTTGGCTCAGTTATTCGAGGTTTCAGTGCATACTCAGCTGGCTAGGCAGATTGGCACATGGCACCTTCATGGCAGTGGCACAGAGCAGGAGAGCAAAATGGAGGAGTAGCAGCAACAAATGGCAACAGAGGAAGTCTGTCTCTTAAGTTGCATTCAGGCTATCTGCCTCAGGCTGTGCGAAGTACTCACACCCATAAGCCCAGCAGTACTAAAACCCATAATCCTAGTGAATTGAATCATTAGTTAATCTCAAATGCTAGAAGTCCCTGTCCCATGACTGCATGAGGCTTTAGGGGGACAACTAGATACAAACCATAATACTTCTTGTGTAGTTTGGGTTCATTCTGTTCAAAACGTCCTTGCTTATTCCTATGTTGTGGTTTGTGTTTAGTTTGTGTCTGGTACTGTCATGCCTCCTGCTTTGTTTGCTGTTTTTATTCAAAATTACTTTTTTCATTCTGGATCTCTTCTAGTGACCTATAATGTTTAGGATTTTAACTGTAATTTAAAAATATTTTTATGTTTTTAGTTCTTTAAAGGATGCTGTCAGTATTTTGATTGGGGTTGCATTAAATCTTATGTCAGTTTTGGTGGTAGGATCATTTTCACAATATTGATTC
This sequence comes from Myocastor coypus, assembly GCA_004027025.1. Lineage (NCBI taxonomy): Eukaryota > Metazoa > Chordata > Mammalia > Rodentia > Myocastoridae > Myocastor > Myocastor coypus. The sequence goes on along the minus strand of PVJA010004842.1, from coordinate 70,826 downwards.
TTCACCTTCCACTTTGTGATGTTCTTTGTTGTTTTCTTTCTATTCATAGTACTATGCTTTTCACTGTAGAGGTTTTTCATTTCCTTGATTATCATCTGGCTAATTAATTTTCTTTGAAATTATTGTGAATAGCGTTGTTTTCTTACATAGTATATTCATTGTTCTTATATAGAAATGCTGTTGATTTTTGTATCCTGCTACATTACCGAATTTGGTTACTAACTCTCAAGAGTCTGTTAGGTCTTCTTTGTACAAGATTATGTCATGAATGTGTGAATGAAGATTGCTTGACTTAATCTTTTTCTATATGTATCCCTTTTATTTCTTTCTCTTGCTAGATATTTCTGTCTTAAGTTTTGGGGCATTATATTGGGCAGAATTGGCAAGAGTGTGGCAGTGAGTTATATCAGTAACATTAAGTTGATATTTTTAGACTTACTCTTATTTTACATATCAGTATGCTAAGTCTGCTGTAAAATACCTCAGACTGGGTGTATTAAAAAGCGAAAAGCTCCCCTCCCCCATTTTCTCACAGTTTTTGGTCTAGAAGTTCCGGATCAAGTTATCGGTGGGTTGGTTTCTTCTGAGGCCTTCTTGCTTTTCCTCCTGTGGTCTTCCTTTGGTGTGTATGCTACATGTTATCACTTTGAGTCAGGATTTCCTCTCTTCATAAAGATACCAGGCAGGTTGAAATAAAATTTAGCTTATGAATTTACCTCTTCAAAGACTTGGTTTTCAAATTTAATCAAATTCTAAAGTATTTTGGGGGAGATGTCAGATGTTTAACAGCCTTTAAGCAGGTTTTAATGTTGTCATCATTAACTATTTCTTCATATGTCTACAAAATCTCTCTTTGCTAATCAAATAAATATATTTATCTCAGACATCTTTTTTTGACTACATTATAAGCCATCTCAAACTCTAGTCTGATACTTGATTATCCAATGTCTCAACACCTTACTATTTTTGAAGTATATTTAACTGCTTTAAAATCTATCAGGCTTGGTCACGTGTGGTGGCACACACTTACAATCCTGATAGCTGAGGCAGGAGGACTGTTGTGAATTTAAGGTGAGCTTGAACTACATTGTGAAACTGTCTCAAAAAATTACATATTTCAAGCTGTATAAATTTTATCTAAAATTATCAAAAATAAAATGGGTGGAAGGGATTAGGAAATATAAATGAAATAAGAATTAATAGAATATATTGATGGTTGCTGAAGTGGGGTAGATTCTGAGTGGGTGTTTATTCTCTTCATGCATGTTGGAAATCTTCTACTTTTAAGATTGATTTCTTTTAAGATTGATTTCTTTTTTTAAATCAGAAGGTTATTAACAGCACCTGTACCCTCACTATCAGCTTCATAAAAATCCCATAGTATAATTCTCTTTTCTTGTGAATTAACTCTTATCCATTACTGTCTTTCTTACTAATGACTACCCTGAATCCTTCTTCACTTTTAAGTACCTTTCAACAATGTGGTCATTGGTCACTGCCATAGGCAAAAACATTTCCTGACAAAACACTCAGTGGGTTAAGTGCCTTTATGTTATGGTTTGTGTCTAATTGTCCCCCCAAAGCCTCATAGGGCAGGGACTTCTAGAATTTGACATTAACTTATGATCCACTGGGATTCTGGGTGATGCAAGGCTGGGAATATATATGGGTCTAGTACTGCTGGGATTATGGGTCTGAATGTTATACTCAGCCTGAGGCAGAGAGCCTAAATGTAATATAAGAGAGAGACTCTCTGTTGCCATTGCTGCTGTCCCACCGCCATGAACTGGATGCTCTCTACCTTGTGCCACTCAGCCTTGGAGCTAGCCAGTTATGGACTGAGACCTCCAGTAACTGTGAGCTGAATAAACCTTTTCTTCTGTCATTTTGGGTGTTGAGTACTTGTCCCAGCAAGGAGAGAAGAGTAATTGAGACACCTTGGTATATGCTTTGATAAATTTTATTTGTTTACTTGGTATTAGTCACTTCTGTAGACCTGAGTTTTCAGAGTACAAGAGAATTATAGACTAATAGTACTTACAATATTATAAGGGTGCAAGGCAGATAGTACTATGGCTATTCATAGCAGAGGTGATGGTGAGCAAAATTTTATGATTAAATTTTATAAATTCTAAATGTGTCCTATTGAATTTAACTGCAGTTCCTAAAATCTGCCAATGCGCAACTTTTTAATAGTCAAGATAAGTGATATTTTCCTCATACTTTGAGGTAGTTTTAACTGATAAATACTGTAACTGTTATTTCATGTCTTAATTTTTTCTTTGAGGCTGGGGAGATAGCTTTGTGGCACAAATGCCTGCCTGGAAAGTGCAAGGTTGTGAGTGTCAACCCTGGCCCTGCAAAAAAAAAAATTTAAGCATTAATTTTTTCTTTGAGTACCATTTAGTTTTGAAAATGCTAAATTTATGTTAGTAATGTGTAATATACTGTTATACCAAGTATGAATCACATTTGAATTCTAGCATTCATGTGCTCTTGGGTATTCTGAAGGGGCCTTATGGAATTAGGGTGGTTCAGGAGTGATTTTTCTAAGAAACACAACTGAGCACCAAATCATTGTTTCCAACTTTTTTAGTAACTACTCATTTCTTGGAATAAAGTCTAAATTATGCAGCAGTACAAATATGGGTCTTCAAGAACTGACAGACATTTCTTATTTCTTAATAATTTCTTACATCTTTGTTACATTCTAGCCTTACTTAAAATTTTCTGAATTTATCATGGTATTTGTCCCATCTGGCTTTGTGTATTTACAGTTCACCTAACCTAAAATACAGTACCCTTTGTTTAGTCTCAGATTCTCATGGAGGGTTGAACAGATCTTCCCTAAGCTCAATTAATTAAATCTTTTGTACTATTATGTTTAATATTGTTATAAGCTACATTAGAACATTTTTTTCCAGGTTTCAGTTTTACTTGCTGGTGGGCAAGAATTGTATATATTTACAGTATCTTCCAAGCCTGGCTTGCTGTATTTGATTGATCAGTGATTGGATAAATGAATATGTATGCTTTTCATTTTGAGGCTATCATACAGATTCTTTAGTTGCTTCACATAAGATGGTACAGATTTCTATGCATATTGACTCAGTGGGACAGTAATTAAATAAATAAAGTATAGGTAGCTTCATCTTGGACCAACTTTTTGAAGTTGGGATGTGTTATTAAATTACTTAGAGTAGAAGGTTGAATTTCTGAATGATAATGTTTTAGTTGTTAAATGGCATGCAAGAAAACTAAGTTCATATGGCCAAAAGGGGGAAAATTGCAAAGTTAAGAGTCTGTGAGGTTTCTGATGTTTCAAGGGCTAACAAAAGGTTGCTTTATCAGAACATTAATGACCGAATTGCTTTTTTGGCTGAAACATACTGGTAGCTTTGTCAGTGCAAAGAGCTGAGAGTTCTTATTTCTATTCATGATTATGTTAGAGCAGTGAAGTAAAAGCAGTTGATCTCTTAAACAGAAAATAGAAAGTTTTACAAATAGATAAAAGTATTTAAGGGATATGGAGAAAAAGTAAATACTACTAAATCTTCAAAAATTAATGGTGTGTATGTGCGTGTGTGTGTGTGCATGTGTGTGAATCTTAACAGTGACCTTCTGACCCTTTGTTATTAACATAGTAACTTTTTTGTAGAGTGAGGTCATTGTGAATTAGAATAGGTATATTTTCAGCATTCTAAATGATGTTAAATATTGAGAAATAAAATACAAAAATAATAGAGAAGATGTAATGTCACGAGGATGGTATACCTTTGAAACTTTATATATATCATATATATATATGTATGTATTTGGCACAGTATCTCAATATACAGGTTGGACTTGTGATGGTACTCCTGTCTCAGCCTCCCCAGTGCTGGGATTACAGGTGTGTGCCGCTACACCCAGTTTTGGTAGCCAGGACAGCACCTAGAGTTCCAGGGCATTATGGTGTGTGGAACCAGGAATTGAACCTGGGTTCTTGTATTTGCTGGGCAGGCCCTTAAATTGCCAAGCTATTTTCCCAGCCCCTGAAGTTACTCTTTAAAATGAAATACATTTTATTTACTAGAATCGTTGTGGAAGTATTGATTTGCTTCTGTTAACTTAAATCAGATTAAAGCAGAGGGAGTCACTGAGTACTTGCTTCTAAATTGAAATTCTTTAAAACAGTAGTTTTTTTTTTTTTGTTGTTGTTGTTCTTGTTTTGCAGAACTGGGGATTGAATTCAGGGCCCTGTACTTGCCAGGCAAGGGCTTAATCTACTGAGCTAATACAGAATTTCCTATGTAGCTATAGGAAACTAAGAAATTAATAGCAGAAATCTGTTTTAAATATAAAAATTTCAAGTTTTAGAGTTCTTAACAGTAAATACAGGAAGATTGAAAGAATTTCAGTTAAATAATGATAGTAACATTTTACTATCATCATTTAGGCACGTTTAATGAACTATAATTAAAGATTACTAATGTCATTCTTCCTCTCTTCTGAGAAGCAGTTACTATTCTGAAGATATCCTGTAAGTTTTTAATACTTTTATGCATATATATATATCTGTATAGGAAGATAATATTGATTTAGTTTTAAAATGTAAATAGTGTGACATTTGTTACTGTATACCTGACTTTTTTCACTTACTGTTCACTTCATTGACATTTTTTATGTGCTTAAGCTTTATTTTAATTTCTGTATTACTTGTTCCATTATTTATGATGTTGAGCTTGATTACTTGGGTAAAACAGTGCTATATGAGATCTGTAAAAGCATTATTTCTTGTGGTAATTAATTATTAAATCTATTTGGTAATGCTTCGAGACGGGTGAATACTGTTTCTCAATAACCTTTCACCCAGGGACTGGGGAGATAGCTCAGTAGAATAAGCACTTCCCTGGCATGTGCAAGGCCCTGAGTTCAATCCCTGGTTCTGCAAAAGATAAACAAAAAACCCCCCACAAAACAACAACAAAAAACAAAAAACTCAACCCTTTCACTCAATCATTTTAATAGCTACTGCGGACTTTTGCAAAACTCATTGATTTTATTGATGCTTGCAGAATGATGAGTTTCTAGTTCTGTTACTGTTACATGTTGTAGCTAGCATTCTTCTGTAATGAAGAATTTCAACCATTTTTTCTTCATTATTAGTGTAAGCCCTTGGTATTTTCTTTTATTCATTGTGTCAAGATCCATCCTTCTTACTTACTCATATTTTAGAGGTCTAAATGGTTAAAATTTACCCAGCATGAACTCCTACTGTCTGTTTTCTGTGTCTCTTTGACATGTCTCATCATTTTGAGAGCTTTTAGTTACTTTTTGGCCCAACAGAATGTTCCATGCTTACCATAGTTTTTCCTGCCACAGACCTCCTGTAGGCCATTGCAGGTATCAGCCTCTGTGAGCAGTGGTATTTTCAAGACAACATCATGGGCATGGGCAAGTTCTATATTACTGTGTATCATTTCTTAGTAGCTCTTTTGATCAGATAGAGCAAGAAACTATTGTACACTTCAAAAAGTTAATAATACTCGCAGCTCTAGACTCCCAGGGCTTCTCTTCCTTCTTTGATATTTGTATCTCTTTCCATATATTGAGGGTCCTAATTACCAACATTGTTGATATACTAAGCTTATTTATTTGCCTTGCCTATCATGTATAGGATATAGTAATTGAATTATGCCAGTATTACTGCCAACAGTAAACTGAATAAATAAAACAAGTTAGGATTTCTGTGCAGCTTTTCAGTTGATAGAATTCTGGCTACACTTTGATTCAGCTGTACTAATTTTTTTAAAATTAGCATATTTTTGATCACCCTTTCTATATACCAATTTAGATTTCATTCTACTCCAAGGAAAAGAATGAAAAAAGAGAAAAATGATACAATTGGAGTATATGTACAAGTTTCATACACCTAGAATCTTGGATTAAATCATTTGAATTATTCATCATGGTGTTATGCTTATTTTTAAGGTTTGTCTTCTTTCTTCTATTAATTTAGTTGGCCTTTGTATTTTTCTGTGAATAAATCTTGTATGCAGTGTTTTTTTTAACATTTATAATGCTGCTAGTACTTTCTTGTTGCCCCCTCCACTGTAATGTATGCATAGCTAAGTCTGTGCGTAAAGGCATATTGTTTTTGTCATGTCAGTTGTGTACTAACCCCCTTCTACTGTGCATTTTGATTGAAAAAAAGGAGAGTATCTTTGTTTTATTTCTTTTGTTAAAATTTTATTAATTTTAAAAAGAAATAACAATGAGACAGTTTCAAAATATGTTAGGACAGCTACAATAATTAATGATTAATGCTTATAATTAATAAGCATATTGTTGTCATCAAAGCAGTTGTTCAGAATGCAAGATGCAGACATAACTTGTCTAAAACTATTAGTACAAATATTTCTTCTCATTGCACTAAGAGAAAGTAGTTATATGCATATTCCAATAGTCCACAATAGTAGTGGGTTATTAGCAGAGCTGGCAATATCAGAAGCTGTTGGCTTGAGCCTTTTATAGCTCAGCATATTAATGTGGATTTACTTTTTATACCTCATGGTGAAACTTCTGCCTGATGGTTAAGGCCAAGTTAAAGAAAACCTATAGAACAAAAAATGTAACCTTTGTATCTGTCAAGGTCAGTCAAATCCTCTCAGGATTTACCTTGAAATCATGTACAGCATTTTGTAGAATTTTTGTCAGTGTCAGCCATCTGGATGAATCATGGCCATTGCTTGACAAATTTGCTCTCTGTGAAAGCCTGAGAGAATATTTTCTTTCTAGGTGACTCTCCTTAGGCACACTGTGCATCATTGATCCCTTTCCTTTGTGGCTCCATAAACTCCCTGAACAGAAAATTTGGGATACCACTGAGTTATAGGATATTACAGTGCAGATTCTTTTAGGTCTTGAATCCTTACTGACCTAGAGGGAGGGGCTAGGGCCAAAATATTGGCTATTTTTGTAGCCCTTCCTTTTTTAAAATTTTTTGGTCTGCAAACTTAAGTTGTTAACCCTCCAGAAGAGAAGCTTAGTGATACAATTACTGTATAACATAGGAACCTGAGCTTAACCTCACTGCCTTTCTGCTTATCAAACGCCTGATTTTTGTCATTTACATCTCTAAATGGCTAGTGTAAATTCATGTAAGCTCACATTATGTATGGTTATCTTTTAGATAAATTGTTTAGGAAGGCTTACACTACTACCTTTATCACATTCTGCTTTAATAGTTATGTAATTAGGTTTAGTGCTTTTTTGTTTATGAAATTATTGCTTTTAAACCTTATCATAGATTTTAATTTGAGAAGAGTAGGAACTAGGTTAATTTCATTAGAACAAGATTGTTTTCTCAGTGTTCTGTTTCCTTAATATTTTTTACTTTAAACTTAACAGCAACAACAATATGTTAAACAACACAATTTAAAAAAAGCAGAAGAATTGAACAGGCACATCTACAAAGATATAAAGTTGCTAATAAATACACAAAAAAGATGCTGGAGATGTCAGTATTGAAGGAAATACAGATCAAAATCATAATGAGATACTACTTGACTGTTATAAAAAAACATGAGAAATAACAAGTGTCAGTGAGTATATGGAAAAAATTGGAATTTCATATATTGCAGATGGGAATATAAAAAGAAAACAAAACAGTTTGCCAGTTTATTAAACAGAGTCACCATATCATCCAGCAGTTCCATTTGTGTATGTATCCCCAAAAGAAATGAAGAACTCAGTCAGCTGACAAATATACCAGTGGTCATTGAAACATTAGTCACAATAATCAGAAAGTGGATATAATATCCAATGTGTATGAACAAATGAATGAACAAACACATTTGGTATGTACATAGAGTAGAATATTATTCAGCCGTAAGATTGGAATTTTGTACTTTCTCCAACATAAATGAATCGTAAATACTGTGCTAACTGAAATAAACAAGAAAGGAAAGAGCCAATATTGTGTGACTCTACTTATATGAGATGAGAGTAGATGAATTGTAAAGCTAGAGAGGATAATAGGAAGAAGTGGGGATTTATTGCTGAATAGATAAATAATGTCTTTGTGGAATGCTGAAAAGTCCTAGTCAGGAAACATGCAACCTTTTGATTGTACAACATCATAGATATATACATACTGAATGCCACTGACTGAACATGTAAAAAATGGTTAAAGTAGAAAATTCTTATATATATATATATATATATATATATTTTACTGTAACCAAATAACAAAATCTTTTAAGAAGTACTATTTTTGATGTTATTTGTGAATAATTTTTCCAAAATAGTGGTAAAATTGTCATTATTTTCTTGTTCTCTTTGAATAAGTATTAAAAATCTTAATACATTTAGAAATGTAGCTAGGTAAATGAAAAAATGCAAAAAGATTAAGAAATTATATCTGGAAAGAATTTTAATTTGGTATTTTAGGATAGAGGAAATTTTATGTAATTGTCCTATTTTACCATAAGTTACAAGGGGCTGGGGAGATAGCTCCGAGGCACAAGTGCCTGCTGGGCAAGTGCAAGGTCGTGAGTTCGAACCCTGGTCCCACACACAAAAACAACAACAACAACAACAACAACAACAACAAAAACCATAAGTTACAAAGTATCAGCTATTTAAATTTATAGATTGAAAAGAAAACAATTTTGTCGTTTTGGCCCTGCAGAAACAAATCTAATTTGAAAAGGTTGTGTGTTTTCTGACTTGTGAGCATAGAAAAAGAAGAGATTAACAATATGACACAGTGGGTGTTTATCGACCTGATCAAATTAATAATGCCTGAAAAAGTAATAATATAGATAAGTAAAACTGAATAATATTGAAATGACTGAAAACTCAAATTATGAATAGGTAATAATTGAGTATTTGTGGATTTGGGGCCTCATTTTCTTTAAAATTTTTTAAAAAAATCTTTATTATACCTTGTTTTGCACATTTCTTTTTTTCTTTTTTATTATTATGGCTGGCTCAGCCTGCCTTGGGGTTGGGGCTGGTGCAGCATGTGGCGTCAGGGATTGAACTGCAGTCGCTGTGGTTGCCTAAGCTTTCCTAAGCAGGCGCATTAGACTGCTGAACCATTTTGCTGGCCCCTGCACATTTCTATTGTATACTATTTAATTTATTCTATAGTTACATTGAGGCATTTTTATTGTTTGGCCTATAAGATTTCCAAATGTATATGATATTTTAAATAAGTGTCCAAAAAGGATTGAAGGAAACCAGAAAATCCCTGTGACACAGATGAAGATGGATGCTAATATTCTTCCACATAGCCTTTTGTGACAATTCTTTTACTCTAATTCTTACCTAATTTGCCATGAAGAATTGCGCTGTCAAGAACTGTGAACAGTCTGGGTTTTTTTTTTTTTTTTTGTGGGGTGGGTGCCAGAAATTGAACTCAGGCCCTCTTGCTTAACAGTCAGGTGCTTGTGTTACTGAGCTACATCCCTGGCTCCAATACTGCGATTTTACTTGTGTTTGCAAACTAACAAATTATTGACTCATTTGAAGCTGATAGAAGACATCAACTCCTGAGTTGGAATTGAAGGATAATTGTTACAGCAAGTAATAGCAGTCCTTAGTGTATATATTCAAGTGTTTTGTGGTCAGTTTCCGAGCCTCAGCTCCCATATAACAATGTGAAGAGGGCCAGGTGATACTTACATCACATAGCACACTATTTTATTGGAGAGGAATCTTCAGTTTAGAGAACCTAAACGGTTTATAATAGGAGATAAGAATGCCTGCATTTCCTGTGGAGAGAGAAACTGTCTCTTCTTGCAAGTTTGTTTCTATAAAAATATCCTCAAAAAGGTAGTGCAGTACCCAGAACCATGAGTATGTTAGTCCCCAACAGTGCAGGGCATGAGGTTCTATAGGGACTTGTCTCTTGACAACATTTTCTACACATTTTATACTGTCTTGTCTTCTAGCAATTTTTTCTGTATATCACTCTGACTTATTTGACAGGAAATAGTCACTTAGCTGTTCAGATAGGCTTGTCAGCTTTTTAAATCTAGTTACTCATTTTCTTATTGTTGAGTTTGGGAATAGTTACTTGATTCTGAATAAAGTACTTTGTCAGATAAGTGATTTGCAATTTTTATTTTTTTAAATTTGTGGCCCATGTTTTCATCTGCACTTTTCCTCCAGTAATGGGGAGGCCTTTGCACTAAGCTGACAGCCCCATTTTTCAGAAATGATTGAAATGGCCACATTCTTAGGTATCATTTATAATACAAAAGTTTCTAATTTCTATGAAGCTGTCAAATTTTCCTCTTAGGAATTGTGTTCAAAAAGTCTTTTCCTCCTTGAAAGTTATAGATTCTTTTATTTTCTTTGAGGTATTTTATTGTTTTATACTTCATGCTTTATCTATCTTGTATGTTAGGAGGTGGAGTTCAGGGTCATGGTTTTAGATTTTAATACTCTGTGTGAAAGAGGCTGTCTTTTCTTTGTTGAATTGCCTTTGTATCTTTGTTAAAATTCACAATTTTTTCTTGTAACAGTATCTGTTTCTGGATTTAAGTCTGTTTATTTATCTGTGTCTGTCCTTTTGCTTAATATATAATTATTATAAATAATACAGCTTTATAATTACTGAAGTTGGTACTGCTTCTTTTAATTTTTTTTCTAAATTGTTTTGTATATTTAGCCCCTTCACTTCTTCATGTACATTTAAGAACCATCTTTTGGAAACCACAAAGAATTTGTTCTTCTATTACAGAGTGCCTATCCATAGATTTAATTAACCGTAGATAAAAAGATGTATGTTTGTACTGAGCATGTACAGATTTTTGCTTGTCATTTTTCCCTAAACAATAACAACATGGCATATACATTGTATTGGATTCGAAAAGTAGTTGAGAACTGATTTACAGTATGTTAAAATGCTGTACCATTTTATGTAAGATACTTAAGCATCAGTGAATTTTGTCTTCCATAGGGATTCCTGGAAACCAACCATTCTGACAATATTTTGCTGATATTTTGATTGGGATTATATTAAAGCTTCATATCAATATGATAATCAACATTTAAACAATATTGATCCTTTAATTCATGATACACCTATTTTTTAGGTCTTCGATTACTTTCATCAGTATACTAGCTAATAGCTTATATATTCTGCACATATTTTATAGATATATAATTTGATGTTATTTTTAAATGCTACTGTTTTTATTTATTTATTTATTTTTTTTGGTCTTTTTGAGACAAGGTCTCATTATGTATTTGAGGCTGGCCTTGAGCTCACTTTTGTAGTCCAGGCTGGTCTCGAACTTGCACCAGTCCTCCTGCCTCACCCTCCCAAGTGGTGGGATTACAGACATACACCACCATGCCCGGCTGTTTTTAAAATTTTGATGTATTAATAACTCATTGTGGGGCTGGAGAGATAGCTCTGTGGCACAAGTGCCTAACTGGCAAGTGCAAGGTTGTGAGTTTGAACCCTGGCCCCAGAAAAAACAAAAAACAAAAAACACCTCATTGTTAGTACACAAAAATTCAGCTGATTTTTGTTTATTGATCTTTTAGCCCGGGAAAGAGTTGTAATTCTGTAGTAGTTGTAGGATGTTTTTTTGTAAGTTTTTTTGAGTTTGTTCTGTGGAAAATCATGATTTTGGTTAAAGACTCTTTATTTCTTTGTTTACAATTTGAATGACTTTTACTAATTATTTTTCCTAATTGTATACACAGTGCAAGTACTTTGCAGTATAATATTGAAAGGAACTTATGAGAAGAAACCATACTGTAAAAAGGAAATAATTCAATAATAAAGATTATAGATAAAATCTACCAATTTGAGAATTCCTCTACAGCTTTCTCAGCAGCGTGGCCAATGTTATTTAAATTATTTTTATTTCACATTGTGTCATAGCATCATCTCAAAATAAAGCAGAGATACAGAATTTGATAGAGCCTTTATATGCTTAATGTCTGTCCTAGTGATTCTAATAGAAAACTAGTATAATATCATTCTTCTTTGGGATCTTCAGAATTGCTACAAAATCAGTGTTAGATAAGCAACTTTAGTAAACTTGTATGTGGTTCTGTGGGCTTTTCATTTGGGAAGGATCTAGTGTCTGGAGTTAATTTGAGCATTATTTTCTCATGGCTTTAAAGTTGACCCTAAACTATGACTCTTAGACCCTAATCCTTCTACTGATTTTTTTACATGTAGAAAATTAATCTTTAGTAAGAATGTAACAAAACTTCTCATAAAGAAAGTGTGTGTATCCTTTTTGTCCTGCTAAATTAACACTTATGTTCATAACAAAGGAAGCCCATATGATTTTTAATTTAAATTTTATGTACTTATTGATTGAGCCAATGATTGTACTGGGCACTGAATCACATGAGCCCTGAGCTGTAGCCCCAGCCTTCTTTTACTTTTGAGACAACTTGCTGAGTTGCCTTGTTAAGCAGCTGGGGTGACAGGCATGTTCATCCTCCTCAACAGAGGAGGTGGATCTTAAAGGAGCAGTGTTCCTCCTTGAAAGGGGTACGCGGTGAGTTTTCAGTATATCCTGGTTATGCAGAATAAGACCCTATGTCAAACAAAAGAGAACAGCACCAAAAATACATTTTATGAAAGTGTTTATGTACCTTGTGCCTGTCTGCACCCTGTTTTGGATGGTTGCTGATTTTCCAAGTAGAAACGTCATTGTTGTACGATTTTTGGTCCGGTGCCGAAAGAAATGACCAGAAGACCCGATGAACGTAGCTTCAGAGGATTCACTGAGATTTCTCTTCCCAGAGAGCCCCGAGCCTCCAAAGGCTCTTCTTTTTATTTAGCATTAAAAAAATGGCTAAAGAGTATATGTCACTACTTTAATAGACACAGCATATTTCAGACATGTCTAGGTACGTAGCTCACACTTATGCTAACAAATAAAACTTTAAGCAGGGGAGGTGGCAAGCATTGGTGTCACGTAGCAGATAAACAAGGAACAGGGCATCCATGGGAAGAGCTGCCATCTGCAACCTTGAGCCCCAGCTTTCCAGGAATCTTAGGTAACAGAAGGCAGCCCTCCCTGGGCTCTGTCTACAATTCAAGGACAGTGGACCCACAGGCAGTGCTCCCCCTTGAAGCTTCAGGCCTCAGCTTTCTGAGACTCCCGAGCAACAGAAGGCAGGCCTTCCTGGGTTCTGTCTATAACTCACCACTTCTAGGGACACCAACTGGTCTTTAATCTTATCTCTATATCACTACAATACGTCACAATTCCTGCTTCAAGTTAGGAAAGGAAATCTCTAACCTGTTGAAATCTTGTAGTTGATGCAACATAAGAGTCTGGAAAATTCCTCTGTTTGTTTGGTAGGTTTTCCTAAATGCTATTTGTCCCTTGAGAAGAATGTTGCTTTGATGAGAAACTTAAATTCCTCAACTTGTGGGAATTGTTAAGGCACCTGAGTTACAGGAACTGTGTCGTCCCCCTTACGTTTTGTTTACAGCTCACAACAGTCACAACAATGAAGCTGTAGGTTGTGACAAGCTGGTCAAATAGCTCAGGGGATTAAAGCACCTGCAAGCAAGCACAGGGGTCAACAGCTCCATACCCCAGGCCTGCTGTGTTGGCCCTGCTGCCCCCAGGACACCCTAAGACTGCCAGTTGAGACTGGGCGTGGTGGCACAGGCCTGTAATCCCAGCTCTTGGAAAGCTGCAAACAGGCGGATCACTATGAGTCTGGTCTAGTAGTGAGACCCTGAACACCCTGTAGGCCCTTACCAAAGGAAAAAAAAAAAAAAAAAGCAGGTCTGTTAAGGTGTTCAGAACTAATCAAATAATGATGTTTAATTTAGAGTAAAGTAGGCTAGTGAAAGAAAAGCAGCAAATAGGTACATATAAAGAAAAATGTTTTAAAAGAAATAGAACTGTGTTTATATTTTCATTAAACAAGGGTCCCATTTAAGTATTAACAAAATTAGGTATATAAGAACAGTTATTTGCAAGGCCTTTTTTTTTTTATTTTGTTTATTTTTTTTTCTTGTTTCAGAACCTTTGTTTGTCTATTCACTCATTTTTATGGCTGGCTCAGCCCGCCCCGAGGGCAGGGCTGGCTCAGCATGTGGTGCCCGGATCGAACTGCGGTCCCTGAAGCCGCCCAAGCTTTCCCAAGCAGGGGGTTTAGACCACTGAGCCATCCCGCCGGCTCCTGCAAGGCCTTTTCAACATGTTTGAAAGAGTTTTCTTTAATAGGTACTAATTTTAAATACTAAAGATTTTTTGAGTACTAAGGCCAAGAAGTTTGCTTTACAGTTTTTATGAATGCCTAGCTTGAACATCTGGCTTGAGATCACTGGCCAAGTTTGCTAATAATGCTTTTAAAATATGAATGTATAATTGCTGATTTGTATATTTACTTGAGCCTGGTTAGGACAGACTGTAGCAGAATTTTATAAAAAAGGTTTTTTTTTGCCATCATAGATGGTGCAGCTTCAAGTGAAATGAACTGAAATGATTGAATGTTGAGATTTTGAATTTTTGAGTTTAAGTTGGGTACTCAAGTAGTGAAGCCTTTGCAGATACTCGAATATCTGAGAACCCTTGTAGTCCCTTCCATTTCAGATAAGGGATCCCTAACCAGTGATTGAGGATCATGAGGAATCCCCATGGTAAAGTTTAGATTTACATTGAAACTTCTCTTGAACTAAGCAGTACAGAATGACTAGTCGTATTTAAATTATCCATATGTGGTCAGTAGAAATCTATTAGAATTTTATATTTATACATTGTCAAGAGATTTCAGATTTTTAAAATTAGTCATAATTGTTATATATTGATATTATATAATATATGTTAGAATTAAATATTCATATTGTTAGGAGAGTAGATTTTTCAAATTAAGCAGCTACTTGTTAGTATCATGACCTAAAGTCAGTTTCTTGAGAATTAGTTATTGATTTTCTAATAAAATAAATTTATATAAATTGAAGTTTACATACAGCAAAGTATAAACTCTTCTATGTTATACTTTTACAAAGTGAATACACCTTCACACCTTTTTGAACCCAACCTAGATCAAGATATCAACTCCTCAGAAGCCTCCTTGTATGCTGTCCCAGTCAATAATGCCATCGCAAGAAAGGTAAACTAATTACTCTTCTGACTTAATAATCAGAAATGTTTGGTTAGTTGTTAAGTTTTATAGAAATATGTAGTGTAGTATGTGCTTTTTTTGTCTTGACTTTTTTTTGACACAGCATTGAACTTTTGAGATGTCAGATTTTGTTTGTGTTTTCAGTTTTTAATTTTTTGTAGGTTAGGATTTCATATATGAGTATATATTCATTTATTTCTTCTTTCTAGTTATTTATGTTTAGATTATGAGTCTCTTGGGGCTTTTAATCAGTAATGTTATGGTAATCTTGTACACACCTTTTTGTGTGCAGGTATTTACACATTTCTGTTGCGGGTATGCCTGGGGGTGAACTGCTTGGTAATTGCTAGTGTATACTTTCAGGTAGACACTCCCAGGTTTTCATACCCTTCATAACACTTTATGTTTACAGTGCATGAGGTTGCCAGTTATTGTGTATTCTGTTTACATGTACTTGGTACTCTTTGGTTTTTAGGTAAAAATTGGGTTTTTTGGTGGTTATAGTATCTCATTGTGGTATTTTCTTGATGAATAGGGATATTGAGTGTCTTTTTTAATGATCCCTTACAAAGTTTTGTTTGATTGTTAGGTTATCTTAAAAATTGGGCTTTTTCTTGGCGACTTGAAATATTTTTGTTGTTTGAAATAGTTTGGGTGCAAGTCCTTTGTTGTACATTTATATTGCTAATATTTTCTTCTACTTTGTAGCTTATATTTTCATATTTAGCAAACAATACTTAATTGCAAGAAAATCCAATTTGTTTTGTTTTCTATGTCCTTTTTTTTAATAAAGTAACCTTCAAAAAGTCGAAGTTTATGCACATAAAAATACTATACAGATTAACTTTTCTGTGTTAATATACTTTTACAATGTGAAGACAAAATTAAATTTGTCTGACTCAAGTTTTGGTGGTATTTTGTTGTCCTCTTATACAAGTTTTATTTTTTTTTTTTTTAATTTTATGTGTCAGTCTCAAGTATACATTTCTTTCCCTCTTTGCCATGGCCTGTGATGGATGTTAATTTGATTTTGGCAGAAATAATAATACAAAAATCTGTTGGGAGCTGGGTGTGGTGGTGCATGCCTATAATCCCAGCACTTGAGAGGCTGGTGTGAGTTCGAGACCAGCCTGGGCTACAAAAGTGAACTCAAAGCCAGCCTGAACTACATAGTGAGACCCTGTCTCAGAAAGACAAAAAAAGGAAAGAAAATCTGTTGGTTTAGCTTCCTCAAAAGAAAACATTTTTATTTTAATATGTAGTATTGAAACTTCTAGTATGGTACCATTTTCATTAGTTAAAATACATTCTTATTTTGGTGGTTATTTGAAAGGAATTTTTAAACAGCTTTATTTCACAACTTTAGGAGAGGGAGATTTCTTCGTTTTTCATAATGTTGTATTCTCCCTTATTTACTGTTTCGATTTTTGAGGCATCATAATGCTGGCTTAAAAACATGGAATTCTATAGTTCCATGCACCTACTGTAAGCAAATGACCTAGTCACTGTAAGGCAGAAAGTAACGGTTAGATAAAAGAATATTGCTATTCAAGTCTACAGTAAGCCTATCATATACTCTGGACTTGACATGATATGCTTAAGATCCTCATATAAAGCAATTCTTACGTAGACTTTACAGAGTACATGTAGCTTTAAAGTTGAAAAACTGTTTTTATTTTTTTTATTGTTTAGGGAGTCTCAGCCATCAACAAGATTTTTAAAAGGCTATCTAAATAGTTGGTAAGTACATGATCTCAATGTTAAATACTTTGCATGCTACTTGAATTTGAATATGCTGTACAAAAGACAAAAGTCATTGTAAATTACAAGTGATATTGCACTTAATTTTTGCTTGGATATAAATTCAGTCACTTCTCCTTGTACATGTTTTAATCTCTTCAGATGTTTTCTATACATTTTGTCCAGAATATTCTTTTTTTCTGTATCCCTGAGTTCAAAGAAAGTAGTAGGTTTGATGGGTAGAAATGGTAAAACATTATAGATAAGTTAGATTTATTTCTACTTGAGTTTTTTCAGTAGTTCTCTATTCATTACCAAAACATCTGCAGATTCTTTTTTTTTTTTTTTGCTATCGAGGGCTAGATTCCTCCTCATCTTAGGCATTGTTTGCTGCAATCTGCCAGCCATTATTGAGTCAGGCTGTAGGCTATTTTTTATCTAGATTACCTTAATTTTTTGTTCAAGGATTAAAATATGAAAAGCTTTACAGACATCTATAGTTAATTTCCTAAACTTATAAATGTATTAGACAAAATTTTTCCTATTTTATTTTTGTGCACATATAAGTGACAGCCTCAGAATGTGTATTACTTGAATTATAAAACTATTTTAGATTTATATACTGTAGTGATTTTATAGTTAAAGCAATGCTTTGGTTAAGCATGACGGCTTTTTTGTCTTTTTGAGACAGTATTTCACTGTTTAGGCTGGCATTGAACTCACTTTGTAGTGTAGGCTGGCCTTAAAATTACAGCAGTCCTCCTGCCTCAGCACCCTGAGTGTTGAGATTACAGGTGTTTGGCGTTACACCAGCCAAGTATGGTAGATTTTAAAGTGATTACATATACTTCAAAAACAGGAAGGTGCTGAGAGATCAGATAGTCAAGTGTCATATTAAGAGTTTGTGATGGTTTTAATGTACTCAAAAAGATTTCTGAGATGAATATATTTATTTGATTAAAGGAGATTTTGTAGATATATGAAGAAATTTTAATGACAGACTCTAATTTCTCAGCATACTTTTTAAAAAAAATGTATTTGGACATGGTACAGAGCCTTACTATGTAACTTGGACTTGTAGTGATGCTCCTGTCTCAGCCTCCCCAGCACTGGGATTACAGGCATGCTCCCCCGTGCCTTGTCTTAGTGGCATCTCACCCTGCCTGGGGTTGGGGCCAGTGTGGCATGTGTGCCTCTGGTACCTGCATTTGCCTAATCAGGTGCTTAGTCTGCTGAGCCATCTTGCCAGCTCTAGCATATCTTTTTTGATGGGGCGGGGGAGATGGCTCTGTGGCACAAGTGCCTGCCTGGCAAGTGTAAGGTCGTGAGCTCAAACCCCAGCCCCCCCCCCCCAAAAAAAAAGAGTTTGAAACAAATATTCAATGGTATTTCTAAGATTATAGTGAGTATTTATTCAGAAATTATGCTATTCTGTTCACTGTACACTTATAAATGTAATAAAGGAAATGCTGTTTGCAAAGGTCTCAAACATTTCTACTACATTCAAATGTGGTAACTGATTTCTAGATATGTAGTGAGTTGAAAAGGGTAATTTATTGTCAGTTTTTCCTATTGATGAACATATTTGACTTAGTAAACCAATTGCCTTTCCATTACATGTACCTATGTCTATCTTGTCTTTGCAGACTTATTTTTACTGTTAGATTCATGTATGTATGTATTTTAGGGAAGGATCTACAGGGTGTTCAGGGTCTCACTACTAGATCAGACTCATAGTATTTGCAGCCTCCAAGAGCTGAGATTACAGGTGCTACCACACCCAGTCTCAATTGCAGTCTCATCGGGCCCCAGAAGCCAGGACAGCAGGCAGGCCTGGGGATTAAACCTCTGGCCAATCCACTGAGCTATTTGGCTAGCCCCTGATAGTTTTATTGAGATACTGTTTACATACCAGAAAATTCATCCTTCTGTGGTCAGTTGTATTTTAGCATCTTCAGGGTTGTGGAGTCATAACTACTGTTTAATGCTTTCATAGGCCTTTCTCTTCCCTCCTATCTCAGCCCTAGGCAAAACTTAGGAATGATGGTAAGCATCTTTTCATCTCCTATTTATCATCCATTCGTATGGTTTGTCTATTCTGTGCATTTATAAAAATGACTTATTGTCTTCTATCTTTAATTTTGCAGAATATTTTCAAGTTGTAGAACAGTTACCAGTATTTCATTCAGTTTTATGACTGCATAATATTTTATTATGTACCACATTTTGTTTATCCATTCATTAGTTGATGGATTTTATCTTTTTTTGGGGGGGGGTTATTAGGAATGCTTCTGCATTGTTATGTAAGTTTTCATGTAGATTTATTTTCATTTCTTTAGTACACATGGGTAGGGTTAAATTGCTAAGTAATGCCATTTTTGTGTGTGTATGTAATTCTTTGAGGAACTGTCAAACTGGGAACACCAGCAGTGTATATGTGGTCTATATTATAGTTTCAATTTTCATTTACATTATGATAGGCATCTTTTTATGTCCTATTTATCATTTGTCTTTAAGTCTAGTCCAGTTTTAAAGTTGAGTTGTGGTCTTTTCAGTCTTGAATTGTAAACATACTTTGTTTACTCTTTGTGCCAGACCCTTATCAGAGTCATAATTTGCAAATATTTTCTCTTGTGGACTATCTCAACTTTCTTGATGGTATCCCTTAATGCATAAAAATTTTATATTTGGATGTATTTAGGTTTGTCTGGCTCTTTTGTGCTTTGGTTTTCATATTGTACATTTGTTTTAAATAAGTGATCATTGATAGGCTCAGGCTATAACAGCATTTTTAATTATTGTGGGACATAAAAAAGTATTCCATTTTCTGTGTTTGACAGCTAGAGCCCAAGGAAAGCAATTATTCTTGTATATGTGCTTCAATTCCTCAGCTAATTGTTTCTAGCAAAATCTTGTACTTGATCCCATTTATTACAGTGAAAAAAACTGTTTTTGTATGTGAGTCATTCATTGATATTAGCCTTGGGAATTTATGTTTAGTTTTTTGGATTGAAGAGGGGAAGGACTATTTTTAATAGTTTAGTTTATCATGGCAGTTATTGTATATTTATTTGATTTCATATGTTAATAAATGCTGCATTCTTCCTCTTTTCTCTTCCTCTTCCTCTTTTTCTTCCTCCTCCCCTCCCTCTCTCTCTCCTTTCCCTCTCCCTCTCTCTCTCCCTCTCCCTGTCCCTCTTCTTCCTTCTCCTCCTCCTCCTGCATCTTTTTGAGACAGGCTTTCATCATGTAGTGCAAGCTGACCTTGAACTTACTTTGCAGCCCAGGCTGGCCTCAAATGTGTAGAAGTCTTCCTATCTCAGTCTCTGGAATAATGGGCTTATCATGGTGTCACCATGCCTGGCACTATTGCCAATGTGTAGGCAAATTATTTTATTTATTTATTATTATTATTATTATTATTATTATTTTTGCGGTACCAGGGTTTGAACTCATGACCTTGCACTTGCCAGGGAGGCACTTGTGCCACAGAGCTCTCTCTCCAGCCCCTTATTTTTAGTTTTTGTAATCTTATATTTATGTATGTATGTATGTATGTATGTATGTATGTATGTTATGGTTGGCTCAGCCTGCACTGGGGGTGGGCTAGTGCAGCATGTGGTGCCAGGGATTGAACCTCTGATCCTGCGGTTGCCTAAGCAGGTGCTTTAGACCTCTGAGCTATCTCGCTGTCTCTGTAACCTTATAAATAAGTAAGAGCTTTCTCAGTTTTATTAAGTACATCTTTTTAATTTGTATATGACCAGTTTATTTCCTTGTCTGAGATTAGTACAGGACTTTCACTCTTGAAAGAGAACTAAATCACATGAGATTTCTGTTTTCTTTTCTGAGTACATTTCTCAACTTGCATGGGGCAGGAATGGTCAGCAAGTGATTTAGGGTTTCAGAGAACAGAACATGGGACTAAGAGGAGTCACAGCTGAGGAAAACCCAAAAGCAGAGGATGTGAGCGGCTGTTAACCAAATTAACTAAGTAAAATCACTGTTACATACTGCAGAAGAAGCATAGTTTGCAGTTTGGGCTTAGGCGAGCCTGTTGTCTTAGTTACTCTTCTCTTGTTGCTGGAACAAGTACCCAACACTCAATATGAGGGAAGGAAAGGTTTATTTAGCTCACAGTTACTGGACATGGTAGTCCATATTCAGCTGGCTCCAAGACAGAGAGGCACATGGCAGAAAACAACCTTTCAAGATAGTGGCAAAGAGCAAGAGTGAAGGGAGAGAGTAGCAGCAGCTAAGGCAGCTAATTTCTCTTTCTTCTTTAGACTGAAATGCAAATCACCTGCTCCAGAGAAGGTGTAGCACCCATGCCCACAATAATCAATCACAAATTCCAGAAGCCTCCCCATAACTGCATGAGGCTTTGGGGGGACACCTATACACAAACCATAACACCTATTAAAACTCATACACAAATCAAAAGCAGAAAGCCCTTTGAAAGAACATAACAAAACCCAGAAGTTCCAATATGTTATCGACAGTGTCCTTTTTTCTAACAAATTAATAAATTATCAGATTTGTAAAGATAATGGAAATATTAATCATTTTCAGATATAGAAAAATTAATCAGAAACTAATCTTGAGTAGGAATAGATGCTTGATTTTGCAAATGCTTCAAAATAACTATATATAATCAGAAGAATTTTTAAGGAATCTTGTGCTGAAAAGATTACATAAAAGCCTTAAGAAAGTAAAGGTAGGAGCTGGCCAGATAGCTCAGCAGACTAAAGTGCCTGCTTAGGCAGAGCGCAATGGCCAGGGTTTGATCCCTGGAGTGCTATGGTGACGCCTATAATCCCAGAGCTTGGGAGGCTGAAAACAGGAGAATCACTACTAGTCCGATCTACATAGTGAGACTCTATCGACCCTGTAGACCCTGTGTTAAACACAGAAAAAGAGAAAGAAAACAACAGAAGTGGAAAGTAAAGGGGATCTCAGCAAAGATATTGTAAAACAAAAGCAAAAGAGAAGTTTAGGCTAAGAAAATGCTCTTCTGGAATGAAAGTTAATTAAATAAGCAGCACAGGCTTTTTCAGGTGACAGAACAGTCAGCTACAGCTTAAAAGTAGATTAAGAAAAATTATTAGCCTGTATGACAAAGAATGGGGAGAAACAATTTTGAGACCTCTGAGGTAATAACTAATTTAAATGTGCATGAATAAATAGTGGAGAAGAACAAGCAATAGCTGGAAATGCCTATTCAGTGGAAAGCATCAACTCAAACTTTTTGAGGCCGAGGAAGCACACACCGGAGGCTGTTTCTGGGCATGGAAGTAGACTGGAGGCTAAAGACATGGAAACCGTAATTCACAGATATGAAAGGTAAAAGCTATTAAGTAAGAATTCTATGCCCAGATATGTTCAAAAGATGTGATATATTCAAAAGACATGTTCACATAAATCCAAGCTGGAATTTTGTTTGCCAGCAGTTTTAAGAGGAATTCATCATTTCAGAGGGAAGTGACAGGTGGCAAGGGCCATCCTTAGGAAGGAATCAACATCTGCACTAGTAAATATGTAATATAAAGGACTTCTATCATTATATAAAAACTTTTCTTATTTGAAAACAGCTATGATGGAACAAAAGTTACCTATTGTTGAATTTACACTTTTTAAAAATAAGATAAACTTTTATTAGTGCAAAAACGTCAAACATGTCTGGTATTTAGCAAATGTCCAAAAATACTAAACGTGACAGTTACTAATTATATAAAGAGTAGCTTAAACTTTAATATTATGATCACACATTTTTTTTTGTTTTGTTTTGTTTGTGGGACCAGGGTTCGAACTCACGACCTTGCACTTGCCCAGCAGGCACTTGTGCCTCGGAGCTATCTCCCCAGCCCCTAAACTTTAATATTATGAATGCATATTCAGTAGTTTTCTGATACATCAATCGTCCTTTAAAATCTGACTTTAAACTGTACATTGCTATACACATAAGGCAAAAGTTTTATTATGTTTTGTGTTGTCAGTTACCTGTTTTCAAAGTGCCACATTAATGTTACAGTCTAGTTGAGTTCAGAAAGAAGAGAATGCTTCCTTTTTTTAGCCCAGACGTATATGATTCAACTCTTTCTCACTCTAGTGGTTTCTAGCATCTTTAAGGGTGGCTTGCTTTGCCTTAGATCCATCGATAAGGACCATCCCATGCCAGTTATTGATTGGACAGCCTTAATAAAAGAAACTGGAATCTGTGTACCTGACTTTGAAATGTGTCATATTCTTGGCCAAATTGATGCCCTATCTGCAAAGTTTTACCTAAGATTTTTTTGTGTATTGTCCATCTTGTCTACTGGGGATATTTGGGTAAATAAACTACTAAGTGATACCAGGGTTCGTCCTGTACTGGTAGAGAGGTAAAATGCATCCTTGATACACAGTTTACAATCTTTTAAGGAAGGTGAATATGATTTCCACTTTTGGACTCCCATGTTGTTGCAGGTTTTAGGGGCTTATAAAAGATTTATTTACCATCAACTGAAGTGACACTTCTTCTAAAATCTATATTTGCTTTAGTTATCCCTTGAAAAGTAAGTAGTGACAAAAGTGCTCTATTCTTTTAAGTCTTTGGAGTATGACACATCCACCACCTGACTTTTCCTTGCCTTTTCTGAGACTCTGTATCTCATTATGAAGTTGTCTACTTTTTCTTGCAAATCCTTCCCTTCGTAGTTGGGCTTCTTCCTAGAGTTTAAGAGCTAGAGTCATCTGTTACTCTTTCAACTAGGCCCTCTTCTTCTCCAGCTTCTGAGTCAACTGTTTGATATGCTCCTGATAACTACTTTATTTCTGCTCCACTGTTTCCTCATTCTTTTGCATTTCCTCCAACATTTTTGTGGCAGCCTCTGCAGATTCAGCTTTCCTATGTTCCACTTCAACCTCCTTTTCTTTCTCTCTGAGAGTCTGATTTGTGTGTAGAATGGTGCTCATCATATACTCCTTAAACTGCAAATATTTTTGGAGAACTTCTTCAGCCAGTAGCCCCTTCCTGAGTTCCTCATGGTACATTTTCTTCAGGTCTTCTACCTTCTGAACAAGAAGATGGTAGTACCCTGGCTTAGAATAAATTCTTTGTTTAACCTATTCTAGGGGACTGGAAATCTGTTGAAGTAAAGCTGAGCAATGACCTGAAGATGCTTTCCAATTTTGTTTATAGATGTCTTGCTTTTGTTCTAGCTGAGCTACCAGTTTCTTTACTTTTTATGGTGGAACAACAGTGCAAAGTTGTATTTCTTTTTGACTGATGTGTCTTTTCCAGTGCCATTGTTGAGTGTCTCTCATGGATTTACTGTCCATATGAATGTCTCCTTTTGTGAAGTATGTTAAGATTTTGATTAATTACATATACAGTACAAGCTATACCATGACACTGACTATTAAGGTATTTAGTTTTCTAATTTGTAACATGCTATATTTTTCCTTTATGTTATCTTTCAGAGTTTTTGTCAGTTATGTGTGGTAGTCTTTTTCACTTTTTAAGATGTAACAAAATGAAATTTGTTTTGCCTATTTTAGATGTGCAATTCAGTGGCACTAATTACTTTTTTATTCTAATTAAAAAAAAGATTTAATTAATTAATTTGGTACGGAGTCTCACTGTGAAGCTTAGACTTGTGGTGATTGTCCTGTCTTAGCCTCCCAGTGTTGGGATTATAGGCATGTGCCACCATGTCCAGTTTCAGTGGCTGGTTTCATGTGGGGCTGGCATGGCATATGGTACCAGGGATTGAACCTGGGTCCTGGTGTTTGCCTAGGCAGGTGTTTAGACCACTGAGTTATCTCCCAGTCCACTAATTACTTTTAAAATGTTGTGCATTTCTCACCACGATTTATAGAACTTCCCATTTTTCTAGATAAAATCTCTGTAGCCAATAAGCTAGAATTCCCTCTTTTCACTATTTTTTCCTTAGTAAATTCTAACCTTTTCATCTTTATGAATTTACCTGTTCTGAATACATCATATAAATGGAATTATGTTATATTTGTCCAATGAGGTTCAAACCTTGTGGAGGTAGAAAAGGTTCAAAAGGAAAACAAGACCCAAGTTATATGTAGCCTGGATGGGCTAAGATAAGGAAATTAGATTTGCATTCTAGTTGTAATGGACCTTGCTGGAGAGGTCTTTTTTGTAATGTGTTCAACTGGGACCTGTTCTGTCATGCCTTAGTTTTACTTTTCCATTGTATTTTATTCTCATGTTTTACCAGATATATCAGGAAAGGGAGATAATAAAGAATAGTTTCTTGAAATTCCCAACCCAAAAGGATACATATTACCTGTATAACTCAAGAAGTTAACCTGCTTAGTATTTTTATTCTTTGACTCTTACGCATAATTTAAAAAGTTTTCTAGTTAAAAAATTACATTTGGTGATGGGGAGAAGCTTGGCAGTCTACCCAGCAGATGCATGGCTCTGGGTCTGATATCTGGTACCTCATGCTGTGCCGACTATGTGCCTGTACTCCCAGTGCTAGGGAGGCTGAGACAGGAGGATTACTATGAGTTCGAACTGCATAGCGAGACCTTCTACCAAATCAATCAATCAATCAATCAATCAATCAAATTTTAAAAAAAGAGACTTTTTTTTCTGTATTATTTCAGTACCTATACTAACATTCTTGGTAGTCTTAACTTTTATATTACCCATTTCACAAATGTTCTTTGGAAGCCATCCAATGGTTATTATTTTTTTAGGTCCATTTTTAAAAGTCAGCGTGTTTGCAGCTCATGCAGTTTACATTTGCCTGGGGTGTGGGTACATGTCCATGCCACAACTTTTTGTTAATCCCTTTTCCTCCTCCATTACCCATCCTGTTTTTTATTCTTGTTGGAGTTATTTTGGCATATAATGTTTGCATTAATTAAGGTTGTTAGGCTCCTGTACTTGGCACATCTGCATTCTTATATCCCCTTCCCTTCCCCTTCTCTTTATCCCTCATCCTCATTCTCTTGGTTCACTTTCCTATTGCAAGGGATCCATTGTATTATTACCCTCCTTTATCTGTCCTTTATCATTCTCTTTATTTATACTTTGCCTAAGTCAAATGAGAGATACCATATGGTATTTAAACTTGTGTATCTATTTTCACTCTGTATTATATTTTCCAGGTGAGTGCATTTCCTGCCAGTGTCTCAAATTTGTCTTCATTTATAACTGGGTAGTACTATATTTAGATACCATATCTTATTTATTCATTTTTTCAGAATTTACTATCATCAATTGTGCTATTGTAAATATTGGCATGCATGTATTAGTGTACTATGACACTATATAATTTTTATAAACTAAAGTATTTTAGGATTTAAAATTTTATTATTTATTTATTTATTTATTTGTCTTTGACATAGGGTCTCGCTATGCAGTTGAGGCTGGCCTTGAGCTCACTTTTGTAGCCCAGGCTGGTCTTGAACTTGCACCAATCTTCCTGCCTCAGCCTCCCGAGTGCTGGGATTACAGGCATGCGCCACCACACCTGGCGCTATTATTTAATTTTTATAATTTTTCTTTCAATTAAAAATCAGTTCATAGAATATTATGAACACCCATATATTCTTCATTCAGATTCACCAGTTGACATTTTGCAATTTTTAAACTCGTAACATTTGTTTTCATGTCCCCTTTTCTACCTGCATACTACATCTTTATATTTCTGTTCCTATCCACATTTATACATAAAGCTTTTCTTGAATAATTAAGAACTAATTCATAGACACCCTGATACTTCACTGATAAATACTACACTCATGTGACGTAAGATTGCAACATCAGTTTTTTTTTTTTTTTTTTTTTTTTTTTTTTTTTTTTTTTTTTTTTTGTCTTTTAAAAAGAGATTGATTGTGTGTGAACTGAACCTTTCAGAAGCATTCTAATGTAGTCATTTATCTTCTTCATAAACAAACTTCCCCTCCTTCCCTTGGGCTAGGAATTGAGCCCAAGGCTCTTACATGGTTGGCAAGTGCTCTATTGCTGGCCTGTGGCCTCAGCCTCAACACCATCTTTATACCTTTGAAGATAGCCTTCACATGACAGAATACGAATGTTGTACACTTTCAGAATTGAGTAATTTCTTCCTGAACTATTTAGCACTTTCCCTGACTAGTCTAGAACCCAAGCATATCACTGATTACATTTGAGTAGCATGATTTTCTAGTTTGAATCTTAACTATTTCTCCACCTTTATTTTGTATTTTATGATGATGTGTCAAAAATTTAAGCTAATTGTTTCACAGAAAATCCTAGGTTCATACTTTTTTGTATTTATGATTAGATTCAAGATAATTATTTTTTAACAGGAGTACAAGATTACAACATGAGTGTTTTACAAAGCCTCACATTAGGCAGATAAGATGACTTTGACTTATTATTTTTGATGTTAAATGTGATCTTTTGCTCAAAGTGGAAATTAATGGATTTCTCCACAGTGAAGATACTTCTTTGTGATTTATATATAATCTGAGAGACATTTTCAAGCCTTATGAATATACTTGTTTCTATCAGATTTTCATCCAATTGTTTTATCATCTGGGAATTTTTTTGCTTGTATCATGTAGTATACTGAGTTGTAATGTTTACTCTGTCCAAAAGCACTGATTAAAAACAGCCATTGAAAAATTTTAAATGTTAGACTATTGTACTTGCTAAAAATAGCTTTTGTGGAGCACAACATATATACTGTGTTTATAGTATAACATATAGACCACAGTGTACATATGTTGCGGGTTAGCTCAGTTGTTTTGCACATGCTTGGGCAAACCCAGTCAGATGCAAGGTACTGCAGTTCAATTCCCAGTCCTGGCCTTAAAGTTACTTGAGCCACCAAATGAAGAAAAAAGAAAAAATCCTCTCAACTTTTAAAAAAATAAAAAAAAAATCTTTTATGATTTTTTTCTTAGTGTGTGTGTGTGTGTGTGTGTGTGTGTGTGTGTATGTGTGTGTGTGTACATATATCTAGTGCTATGACAAATACCCAAGATAAGTTAACTTACAAAGAGGAGAACTTCATTTTGACTTATGATTTTTCAGAGGTTTCAATTCATTGTTAGTTGGCTCCATTCACTTCTGAGTCTGTGTTGAGTCAGAGCATTATGGCAGAGGAGTGTAAAGTGAAGTCATTCACTTCATGGTGGCCATGAGGCAAAAGAAAGAAAGGAAGGAAGGAAGGAAGGAAGGAAGGAAGGAAGGAAGGAAGGAAGAAAGAAAGAGGCCTGGGGCCACATAGGCCCTTCAAGCACACACCCTCAATTAATTTCTACTAAGCTTCACCTCACGAAGTTTCCACCAACCTGGTGGGCAGCCAAATCTTCAATAAGCCTTTGAGAGACATTCCAGATTTAAATTATGGCACTATGCATACTGATGATAAAGCTTAATTTATAATTAAACACAGCAAGAGATTAAAGATAACAGCCATAGATCTAGCAATCTCACCTTGTAATATTTATTCTTTCTTTTTCACTTAATGGAAGTACTATATGACTTCTCTTTGATGTATTTGAATGCTATGGTGATTACTTTTGGATTCTGTGCCCATTATTAAGTAAAGTAAGAATTACTTGGGTACAATCAATGGGATACTGATAATTGGATAGTCCATTTGTTAACTGAGATGATTACTTAATGACTAGTGGGTGTATAGTGTATACAGCGTGGATACTTTGGACAAAATGAAGTATTCATTTCCTGGGTGGGACAGAGTGGGACTGAGATTTCTTTATGTTTCTCAGACCCATATGCAACTTGCATTGTTTGTTTCCAGAACTTTCAAGAGTCTGGTGGACCACATGTAACTGAAACCTTGTGGAAAGTTAAACTGCAGATGGGGGGTTGTTGTACCTTATCTTCCAGAAAGAGTTGGCTTAATTATACAGTATGATTTAATAGAAGAAGCTAGCATAAAAATGGACTCTCTTTACTGAGTGGAAAAAAATGGAAATGATAGTTTTCAGTATAGGATACCAGTGTCATATTTCTGATTTCAGTGTATATATTATAGCACTAGTGATAAACTAAATGCTAGTTTAGTGGTAAGGTACTTTATTTATACACTGAATTAGTTGTACTGTTTTTGGCTAGTAAGTTAGATAACAGAGAATAGCACTTTCTTCATTATGATTAGGGCTCCTTACCCCTTATTTGGGGCCATTTCATTATCTTTAATGAACAAACAAATTAGCTGTACCCTAGTTTCCACAGGGTGTATAACCTCAGTTGGAGAACATTATAATTGTGACTGTCTAGCTATGGTAGTGCTATGTGAGTTGGCTTTCAGCTGTCCTACAAAGCAGAAAAGATTGAATTGCTTATCTGTTCCTTGTTGCACACTGTAATCTTGCTTTGGTCCATACATAGAAGTGGCAAACTGAACATAGCTGGCTCATTTCACCATAATATGGCCACTCTCTTGCTTTTTCCCTCTGTCCTTCTCTCTTTCTCTTTCTTGTCTTATGTATCTTATGTATTCTTCCTAGTTACAAATACATGTAGTCATAATGCTGTTTTAAAAGGAAATTTGTGTATGTGTGTGTGTGTGTGTGTGTGTGTGTGTGTGTGTGAGAGAGAGAGAGAGAGAGAGAGAGAGAGAGAGAGAGAATGTTCTCTAAAAGTAGAGATGGAATTATGGGTCCTAATCCAGCATAATATAATTATGCTGTTAGTTTTAGTTGAGCAATTGCTTGTGTATAACATGGCAACATGCCTAATTTAATCTTGCTCATCTGGGTTGATACAGCCCTTCTATTTCTTGAGAATTAAGAATGTCAAAAAGTAAGTGAAATTTTTATTAGATTTTTCTCTTAGAAGATGAAAATAGACTTGCCTTCTCACCAGTTATTTTTGACCACTTTGCTAGTCTGCTTAGCAAGCATTAAAATGCAAGAGTTTCTGCAACTTTCTGTCTTTTTTAGAGTGGTAGAGGGAAAAAAATTCATTAGAACTAGGTATCATTAGTTTTATCTTTTATCTGGAGTTACTATTTTTTTTAAACCTCTGTATTATCAATGTAGTTTTTAAATTTATTTTAAATTCTTTAATTTACATCCACATTGTTTATTGGGATTCTGCTGGAGAAATAGGGTTTCAGATTTTAATTTTTTTGCTTTATTTCTGTTTTCTAATTTTAAAATTTAAAATAGTTTTGTTGAGATGCAGCTAATTCATGATACGGGTTTTAACATACTGTGTAGTCACAAGGGCATCACTACATTTAAGGTACCAAATATATGTGTTACCTCTAAATGCCTCTCTGTGACCTTTGTGGTGGCACTCTCCATCTCACACAACCCCAGTTCGTTTATTGTCAGTGTAAGTTTGTTTGCATTTTGTAGTGTTACAGTAGTAGAGCTGTATAATGTATGTGCTCCTTTATAGGTCAAATTTGAGTCATCCATACTTTTGGATGAAGTATCAGAACTTTATTCTTTTTAATGTGAAATAATAATTTCTGTCTCTTTTCCCTCTCCCTTCTCTCCCCTCCCCCATCTCCCTTCCCTCTCCTTTTTGAATTTTTTATGTATTGTATTTACAAATACTTTGGATAACTATTTTGCAGATTTTTCCTAGGCTTTCCTTTTCATTTTTTTGTCAGTGTTCTTTAAAGTACAAATGTCTTACTGGAAAGTTTAGCTTATATTTTTTCTATTTTATGCTTTTTATACAGTATTGTATTAAAGTAGGCAGAATAATGGCCTTTGAATATGTCTACACTGTAATTTATAGAAGCTGCACATATTTTTCCTGACAGATCTGAAGGATCTCTGCATATGTGATCAAGTTAAGGATCTCAAGATGGGGCGATTGTCAGGATATCCAAAGGAGCCCTGCGTAGCCATAGGCGTCTTTATAAAGTGGACATGAAAAGGTCAGGGCAGAGAAAGATGGAAGACATTAAGGCTGGAATGATGTACTTTGAGAGGAGGATCCAGGGAATAAGGAATTTACACAGCTTCCTGAAAGCTGACTAAGTAATCAATGAGACACCTAAACTTGCAGAGCTTCTGGAAAGAACACTGCCTGCAAACACCTTGATGGTTAGCTCAGAGGAACAGAGTTTTGACTTCTGCCCCCTAAGGTCACTGTATGCCACTGTTTGTGACAATTTGCTACAGCAGCCATGGAAAGTTAACACTGATTATCTATAAGTACAGTGCTGCTACAAAAATGCGTATACATGAGGGTGTCTTGCAAGTGGGGCAGTGGATAGAAGTTGGTGCAAGTTTTAGTAACACTAGAGAATAGGCTAGATTGCTTCTCTGTACCATTGGTGGAAATGTACAGATGTTAAAGATTCTGTTGCTAATCCTCAGAAGGAAATGAGGACCACATTCGGGCATGCCCACATCCTTGACAGCAGAAGGCTGTTGACGAGTTATAGATGTTGAAAAACCAGGAGTGTGGTAGTAAAAGTCTGTATAATCTCAAGGAGGAAAGTGCTCTGTGAACGTTAAAGATGTCACTGCTGCTGAGGGATCTGAAGGAAAACACAGGGGTAGTTGGAATCTAGAGGGAGATCCCTGTAGATTTAGAAAGCACCTGAATTTTGTTCCACAGTGTTGTGACTCTGGTCTCTCTTACCTTGGTATAGTATCAGTCGTTTGTATATAAATTTGCTGTTTTATTCCTGTTTTCACAAAATAATTTTAATGTGATAGTTATATTTTCTACATATGTTATATTTATATTTTAGTAAAAATATTAATATTTAGAATAAAAATCTTGGAAGATCATAATTATTTTTTACTAATGACTTTGCAGCTGCCTTTTGAGTATTAGATATGTGCGAATGGTTATTTAGCAAAACATTTGTTTTACTTAGATATGCATATTTATTGAAAATTATTTAGAATGTGAAAGTATATTATTTATTAGAATAATTTTGAGTGATAACTTGTTGGTGGGTGATATTTATTTATTTATTTATTTATTTATTTATTTTTGTCTTTTTTTTAAGACAGGGTCTCACTATGCAGTTGAGGCTGGTCCTGAGCTCACTTTTGTAGCCCAGGCTGGTCTCGAACTCGCATCAATCCTCCTGCCTCAGCCTCCCGAGTGCTGGGATTACAGGCGTGCGCCACCACGCCCGGCTTGTGGGTGATATTTATGAATGGATACAGCTTACAAATATCCATGCATGGACTCTTTATCTTACTCTCATAAATCTTTTTTCTCTGGGGTTTTGAGATATGTAAAAGAGTTTATCATTACTGTCTGTTTTAATTGTCACTATTGAAATTCAGTGCTGAGAGAAACTTAATGCTATTAAATTTTGATTTCCTAAATATTATACTTCCCTCTTCTGTCTTTTTGTAGCTATTACGCCATATTAAAATTTTTTTCATTTCAACAAATGTTAAAAATTAAATTGCTGTTTGAGCCTCTAAGGTTCAAATATGTGTGCCTTCTAGATATATCATTATTATTTCTGTTGTAGTTGGACTTTGTAAAAATATCATCAAAAGTTATTTATAAAAAATATTGGAAATTTGATAAATTTTAAAATAAAATAAGAACAGACACAATTGCAGAATATAGGACATCTAATGGGGTTTTGCCAAGTCAGTGACATTAAGAAAAGGAAAGCTGAGGGAGCTCTTTTCAACTAAAAAAGGTAATAGACATACATAAATTGTTCTACTTTGAATTTTGTTTAGATCAAGTTGGAAAGGAAAAATTTGACACAATCTGGAAAATTTGAATGTTAGCCTTTACAAGCCAGTGTCGTGGAAATACTGTTAATATGAGTCTGTATAGTGAATTTGTGAGTATAATACATAGCGATGTATCTGAGAAAGGAATATATTGACATCATAACATTAAAAAAAGGATAAAAGATTTCCACAACAACATTGGCAGCACATAGTAGATGCTTAATAACTATTTCAATGATTGAATGGATGAATGGGAATCAAAACTCTATAAGCCTGAGGACATGATGTTCAGCCAAAGACAAGACCCAAAAGACCCTGTTTGAAAGGTAACCCTGTAGGATTTACAGGAGAAAATGTGAACATTAAAATATATAGTAATGATTAATTCTTTTACATATCTCAAAACCCCAGACTGAAAAGATTTAGGAGAGTAAGATGAAGAGTATTTGGTAAAGATAAAGAGTATTTGATTAAGGTAAAGATACTTGTAAGCTGCATCCACTAATAAATATCACCCACCAACAAAGTTATCACTTAAAATTATTCTAATAGTGTACTTTCATATTCTAAATGATTTTCAAAAGATGCACATCAAGGAATACTTTTTAAAAATGTTATAGTGTCAGTGCAAATATATAAAAATTTAGAATAGTAGTCTCAGTTTCTAATTATAAAGCCTTAATATGTCAAGCATCAGACATACTCTCAGGAGCAGTAATTACCATCAAGTAATTAAGATATTAAACAGTACTTTGTCTTGTTTTTCATAGGCATTATGGGTAGGGTATTGCATGATATAGTTTGGAGAAATCTGGTGATTGCAAGTAAAATTCTTACTATTATTATAAAAACAATTTTGATCTCACCAATTCCATGTAAGGATCTCTGGTACTCCCAGAGTTCACATTTGGAGAACTAATACTGTATGGGACAATATATAGTGTTCTTAAGTGAAGGAATACTTTTAAAAAATATTTAGTGTCATTTTTGATTAATGTGTTTGTTCTTGAGGAAACTGTTGACATTAAATTTTGCTACTTAATGTAAATAAATTTATCCATTGGGAAAGACACAAGACTTGTGTTTGTAGACTCATAGAATTATCAGTTTGTTTTATAAAGAAATGAAAATTCAACAGAAATAGATTATTTAACTTAAAAAAGTTTTGATACAGTTGCTTATAGGGAAAGCAACTTTAAAACGTGGTTAAGCTTATTGATGAAGCAGTCATGATACTTGTCAGTAGCAGACACCTTATGATATTTCCTCTACTTTTTCAATGTATCTACACTTAGGTAAGAATGAACATTAAGAACTTTTTTTTCCTATAAACAAAGTTATGTTTTGTTTTGTTTTTCCTGATAATTTAGAAACATTTGTCTTTGTTGGTTTCCATCGAGTTGCATGTGCACACAACCTAAGAATCAATAAAACCTTAAATTAGCTGACATTGAAAGAAAATGATAAATAATGAAATAGCCATGATTGTTTACATTCTGTTTTAGTAAGAGCTAAAGTATGAGCCAGGACACTGGTAGGGATGATGAGGATGAAGCATTGTAAATCATTTCAAAAGCATTCAATTCTTTTGGGTCTTTCATTTCATGGTTTTGTTTAGAAACAACAGTGATGCTAATGAGCTAGTAAAAATAACTTGCTTTCATAAAGAGCAGTGTATAGGGATTCTTAGCAGGGATTTTTAATCGATACTTGTCTAACATATTAAGCAACTGTGAATAATATTTATAGGCTATTGTTAATTAACTAAAAATTTATATTGTGAATAAGTTCCATACTTGGTGGTAATACAAATTGTGTCAGGTTTTAAATGCTTGTTACCAGTTCTTTTATTGACACGTTACATTGGTTTTTCATAGCCTCTTGGCATCTGTAGTTCTCACATAACCTAGGAGTACATCAGTAGCAAAAGACCTTTCTCTGTAACATGTCTGACACCATGTGAAAATTCGATAGAGCAGAACAATAGCTGGATTTCAGAAGTTTGTTAAATCATGTAAGAAACTTAAATTGATAATAGTTTATGTTTTCCCCATAATATGCTCTTTCATAATATGAGCAGCTTGTATAGCAGCAGCACGGGGAAGGCAGACTTCCCTGGCAATACCAGCTCAATTGCATCTGCAGATGAGGATTTTTAAATTCTGTGCAGCAGACAGTACCTCCAGCAGGCGAGTGAAAGGTTACTGCATTATTCTGCTTGTTTGTTTCCACAGTCTTTACCTACAAAAGATTTTGGGTTTTTCTGTTTGGTTTAATTCAGCATGAAGTGCATACTTTTTAGATACTCTGGAAGAACGGACTTGAGTGCAACAAGAATATCAAAAAGGCAGTGGAAGGTGAAGCAAAGGCATTGCTGCCTCTTTATTAGCTTTAAACCAGGGAAGAAATTGAGCATGAAACATACATTAGTAAGGAACCTCTCAATGCCACAAAGGCCAGGAAATCTTAAAAATAAGCATTTCTAGATTACCTCCACCCCACAAAAAGGGGTGTTGTTGCAAGGATTGGCTTCATTGTTCTGTGAATATTCATTTAAGTTACAGTTATTTGACTTGTGATCATTTTAGAAAATATAAAGTATTTGTATTAACTTGACCCTTTTTGTTTTAGAAATTATAAAATGGATTATAGTTACATGGAAATACTACATTATAGTTATTTATCTATCTACATTACTGGGAAAGGTAGCATGGTTAAATATTAAATATACTACAGAGTAGCTAACACACTTCATACTAATTTTTTCAGAATGATTGTGAGTTTTAAAAAGCAGTTAAATACAAATAAACAAGTGAGAAGATTCAGCATCAAGACAGATTTTTGATGGTTTTTTAAATTTATTTTAATGCCTATTTAAATACCTATTTATAACCACTTATCCTTTTTTCATTTAAACTCTTCAATGTTTGTAATAGCAGGAGCTTCCTCAGATTACCTTACTGTTGTTTCAGTCAGATCTGCACTGATATTTTTAATGTTTACAGATTTCATTGCTCATTTTCCAAGTACTAGGAACATTATTCAGAGTGAATTTTTACTTTGCATATCTTCATCCACCCTCCTGCCCTCCCACCAACCCTCAAAGATTTGTATTAGCTGCAGAGCTACTTAGGCCTATCTTTATATTTTTTGTTCAATTTTAGATTAAAGAATGTAACTGAAAGCAATTCTGTAAATTACTTTATAGTATAAAAGTAAAACCAGTTGATTATTCTTACTGTGAGTGTTTGGCAGGCTTCTTGAATTGTAGACTCATAAGAGGTCAGCAGTTCTGATTGGTAAGTTAAAGAATCCGTTCAGTAATTTGCTCCCTGTTGTTTCTCAAAGCAATGCTGCAGCAGTTCTTTTCCAGATATTGAGCGGTTCTTGAGCAGTGTATGTGGGGACAGTGAGGGGTGGGGCTCATTCCTGTTGGCTGTTGAAATAATGTGCATTTACAGAGGGAACAGGTTGGATAGGCTGAGCCGAAGGAGTAGGCAAACAGAGCTAAACTGATGGAAGACAGAAAGAGTGGTTAGTATAATTTTGGGGTTTTATCTTGAGTTCGTTGTTTTGATACTTGAGCTTTAATATAAAAGTTTCAAATATTAAAGCATCTTACCTTCTTTCTAAAGAGTAGCTAGGGGACTTCTATCTTTAATATCCTTTTTTTGTGATAAGTTCATGGCTGATATCTTCTGTAAGGAAGCTGTTGTTGCATTCTTTTTTAGTAGTATTTTTTCAGCCAGAGGGCTGCAGAATGAGGCAGTTAGCCAATTTTGAGTATATATGGGACATTACGAATTCTGATTTTTTAAGTTAAAAGTTCTCATCCAATGAGCAAGCCAATGTGTGGCTGTGGCTGCAGCATTATTTCTTCTTTAATGAAGAGGTTGAGCCGTTCGACCTGCTGCTCCGATCTGCTCTCTTGTAGCCATACATCAGACCAGTTGCAGAGATTATCCTCCGAATGTCCCAGGCAACCAAAGGTAACTACGCAGATTTATTTCACATGAAAATATACAATTAAAATAGCTGCACTATAAGTAGGACCAAATGGTTAAAAATAAAAGACCAATTAAAAATGTTCTTAGCAGTTTTCTTGACCTTGCAGTAGCTATCCAATATCATTTTGTCATCATCAGATTGTGTAGCAATGGAAATGCACTGCAGTAATTGATTTTGTAATAGGATCAGGTGATTTACTAGCAGCACTGACAGCCACTTGCTTGCTTGATCTGAGCTGTGGAACACTAATGGATGTTGTGATTGTAGTCTGAAGTTGATGTGAGACTGCTGGCTACTTAAAGCAGCAGCAGCATAATTTTTGAAATTACCATAGTAAGGTTTTCTTGTCTATTTTCTTTGCTTTAAATTTGGAGTGGCCTTAGTAATTTTATGGAATTTCAACATTTACGAATATGTGAAATTTTGGAGATTGCCTATTTCAGTTCAGGAATTCATAGTAAGGCATAATAAAATTTTGTCTGCTGTCTCCTCCTAGCTCAGTGTCCAACTTTGGTATAGATCACAACAGCACATGTCTAAAATACAAGAATTTATTTTAACTATCCTGTCATATCTAAATGATGTAGAATATTCTTACCATCTTGAAATTTCAGTTTCAAACTCTAGCTGTGATTATATTATAATTATGATAAATTCTTCAGCTAGTGAACTGTGGTAGAAAGTTTTGTTTTTTGTCTTGCTTTAACTTTTGTGGATATGGCCACATTCAGGAAATCTGAGTTGTGCCATTCTAAGAAATACTACTGAAAGTATTAATAGCCATTTTAAAGTAATGTTTTAAGGAAAGCAAGATTAACTTGGTTTTCAGGATCACTTATTATCTGTAATTGTCAATTTTCAAGGTAATTACATTTTAATTGTATTTTTTTCATCTTTGGTACTTTTTAGCAGATTACTAATTACATATATAGAAATATAAGACTAATGATAACTTTCTAATAGAACTTCATAATAGTTGCAGAAGGAAGTGAGACTCAAGTGCCAAGATCTTGCCTACAATAAACATGACTTTGTACTTCTCATTACAAAATAAAATAATCTCTCTTCTCCTTTCTTTCTTACACCAGTCTCTCCCTTTCCTCCCTCTCCTTGCGCCTCTCCCTGTCTGTATTACAGTATGTTTCAGAACCTGGCACAAATAAATACTGAATTTTCATTTTTTGTATTACTTGCAATGAGGCACTGTTTCAGCCACTTCTAAAACCATTTATAGTTGTGAAAATCACTAATTTGTAATAGCAGATTCAAAAATATTGCCATTGTAGATGGTATTCCAGCTATACTTAACTCTTGTACTTGAAGCCTTAAGTCATCTATCTATCTTTCTTTCTTTCTTCCTTCCTTTCTCTCTCTCTCTCTCTCTCTCTCTCTCTCTCTCTCTCTCTCTCTCTCTCTTTCTTTCTTGTTTCAGAACCTTTATTTGTTTATTCACTCATTTTTATGGCCTGCTCAGCCTGCCCCTTGCAGCATGTGGTGCTGGGGATCGAACTGCAGTCCCTGAAGCCGCCCAAGCTTTCCCAAGCAGGCGCTTTAGACCACTGAGCCATCCTGCCAGGCCCCCCTTAGGTCATCTTGAAAGATGAAGATATCATTCTTATCACTCTGTACATTTTCCTGAATTTAGATACTGAAAAGTTAATTGTAGAAAGCTATAATTTAAATCTATAGTTTATAGTCTTCTATTATCCAATAAATAAGTCTGCTGTGAGCTCTAACAATGTGAATGTGAGGATGTTAGTATAATTTGAAATTCGGTTAAGGGTGTGTCAAAATTTCATAAATAAGGAAGATGTTGAGTGATGGACTATGAACACATTCCTGGAATGATGTACAGTGAAGGTTTTGTCCCCCACCCCCTTTTGCAGTGAACTGAGCAAATAGGAAGACAGGAAGTAAATGCTATTTATTTTATAAAATAGATCCTAAGATTGTTTTTTTTTTTTTTTGATTAGACAATATCTCTTATAAAATATATAGGTAGTATTCTTTTCGAAGTTCTCATCCCAGTGGAACTACCTTTTCTAAAGATCAAGCATTTAGAGACTTGCATTTAATCAGATGACTGAAAAATTACAAATTATTTCAGAGGCTACATATAGAATAGAAAAAGCTGTTGGGCAGCAAAGTTCTTAAACCAATAATGGTTTGGGAATAATGGTGAGAGCTACTTCAGAAGCCACCTTAGAAGTGGTGCACTTGCAAATCGCCATAGGTTCATTTCTCCTCGGAGCACTAGGAGCCTGCATTTCAGCAACCTTTACTTCCCAAGTGATCTTTAATCCCCCTGAGATTGGACAACCACCACTTTAGAAAGTAATGGAAATGGACATGGTATCTTGAGAAAGTGCATACAGTGAGTAAAGAGAAGTCAGTTACTTAAAAACCACAGCACACAGTGGTGAGTAGGAGCAGAGTTCTTTAAATGCTAAATTACATACACAAATTGGGTAGAAGAGACAATAGGGTGTAAAAGTGTGTGCCAACAAGGAAGCACCCTGGTGTAGAACCCCCGGAGGTGGTAGCTCGATGCATCTCATAAGCTACAAATTTCATTTTTCCCTTCACCAGAAATTAAATCTTTTGCCAGTTAAAGGTTTTCTTTTTGCTTGTCCAATTAAAGGCTCTTCTAGGCTTGTGAGTATAAGAGTAACTGTGGTGTGTGCTGAAAGTAGCCACCGTAGTTCAGCTTTATTATACACTAAGATGCCTATTTGTTCAGATTAATGTGACAGTTATGATTCATATACAGGTGGTATTTTTACTGTCTAGGAATGAGATGTGGGAATGTTTTGGACTTGTATAAAATCATAACATTCAGGAGAAGAGTGTCAAAATTCTCATTGAATGTAGATTTAGTAAAAGGAAAAATAAATTTTCCATCATCCCAAAATGTGCTTTTGAAAGTGAATGAAAACCAGTGTTAGCCCTTTAAATATGATTTTTAAGAAATAGGTTTAACAGTCATAAAAGCAAATACTAATGACAATTTGTCCCTCAAAATTAATTTCTAAATTTTAGAGATGACTGGCTGTTGGAAATTGTAACAGTCTATACTCCAAAGAATACCTTTTAAATTGTATTTTTTAGAATCATATCTGAGTTAACTTTTTGGTGCAATTTGGTATAACTGAGGAGCCTTTAGTTATTGAAAATAAAAATTGGAAACTGTGGTCTTATTGACTCCACTCATTGCCTATTTTACTGTATATATATATATTTTTTTTTCTTGCTGGGGGTGGGGTGAGGGGAGGGGAGGGGAGGATCTACAAGGTGTTCAGTGTTTTACTAGTAGATTGGACTTGTAGTAATCTGCCTACTAGTAGATTGGACTTGTAGTAGTCCGCCTGTTTACAGCCTCCCAAGAGCTGGGGTTACAGGTGAGCGCCACCACACTCAGTCTAATTTGCTGTCTCAGTGCACCCTTGGGCGGGGCTAGCAAGGCAGGCCCTGGGAGGCCCCTGTTCTAGTGAGTTATTTGGCTGGCTCAGTAGATACTAGTTTTGGAAAAGACAGGGATTGCTTTTTTCTCAGAGGCTGGAGTGGCAGAAAAGAGGAAAGTAAAGAAAACCTTTAAGATTGACATGTCACATGTTGACAAGTATACAACTCTGAAAGCTTCAACTAGCCCAATAAGGAGAGTAAAATACTCATTTAGCAATGTAAGTTTTAGTTGCTGCATGAACATTTTATTCTATATAAGAAAAACCCAGTTTCTGATCCCTCTCTTCCTCTCTCCTTCCCTCCTTTCCTTCCTGCCTGATTCCCTCCCTCCCTCCCTCACTCCCTCCCTCCCTCCCTCCCTACCTACCTCCCTGCCTCCTTGCCTCCCTTCCTGGCAGCCACCCTTCTTGCCTCCCTCCCTCCATCCCTCTCTCTCTCCTTCTGTCCCTCCCTGCCTGTGAAAAGAAAAAAAACAAGTTTCTGATCCCTCCCTCCCTGCCTGCCTGCATGCCTCTGTCCCCCACCTCCCTTCCTTCTTTTCTCCTTCCCTATTTCCCTCCCCTTCCCTCCTTTCTGTCTTTTTTCTTTCTTTCATTTGTTCATTTTTTTTTTTTCATTTCTTCATTCTTGACAGGGTCATCATATTATATAGTTGAACTGACTAACCCAGGCTGGTCTTGGCCTGGAAGAGATCCTGCCTCAGCCTCCTGAGTGCTAAGATTACAATTATGTCCAATCATATCAGAGTTTCTGGCTTTTTCTTAACCACCTTAGCCAGATTGAGCTTGAGTTGGTAGAAAGAAGATCCAAATGGCATCATAAAGCAGATGTGATGGAATATTAGATATGAG
This sequence comes from Myocastor coypus, assembly GCA_004027025.1. Classification (NCBI taxonomy): domain Eukaryota; kingdom Metazoa; phylum Chordata; class Mammalia; order Rodentia; family Myocastoridae; genus Myocastor; species Myocastor coypus. Next base: position 29,985 of record PVJA010004842.1, on the reverse strand, counting down.
GGTAGAGGGCAATGCTGAGGTCTGATCAGTTTATTAGATTGATACACTTGTTCTGTTCAGAGCACTGTTTTCTCCTTTCCTGTGAGTTCATATATTCCTCCGTTTTGTTTTTTTTTTTGAAGTGGTTGACATGCTCTATTGGTATTAACTTAGTGATTGATGTTTCAACTGCCTCTTTTTTAGAGCACCATATAAAGTGCTCTAATATACCTTAATGTAAGATTTCAGGTACAAAACTTAGTAACTTTAATTTTTAATGACTTGTATTTTTTTAAGCTTTATTATTTATTTATTTATTTATTTTTTAGAATTTTTTATTTTACTTATTTATTTTTTTCTTGTTTCAGAGCCTTTGTTTATTCACTAATTTTTATGGCCGGCCCAGCCCGCCCCGAGGGCAGGGCCGGCGCAGCATGTGGTGTCAGGGATTGAACTGCAGTCCCTGAAGCCACCCAAGCTTTCCCAAGCAGGCGCTTTAGACCACTGAGCCATCCCGCCGGCCCCATTAATGACATGTATTAACCAAATTAAACTTGATTATGAATTGATGCTCTGAAGTCTTACAGTCATGTTAAACACATGTTACCAATAAATAGTTTAAATGCTGAAGTCAATTTTTATTGTTCAGCTTAGTAAAGAAACATTCTCAAGTAATTTCAAGTATGCTTTTTAATAAACTAAAAAGATATCTCTTAAGGGAAAAACCTGTATCACTTGAATCAATGTATCATTATTTTTGTTTAATTATTGTAAAAGTAAGTAAATTGACTCAAAGCAGTGGACTCTTATGAACTCAGTTCACAAGGGCTGGTTGGATTGTTGGTTAAGAGAATTTTTCCCGGGCCTGGCAGGATGGCTCAGTGGTCTAAAGCGCCTGCTTGGGAAAGCTTGGGCGGCTGCAGGGACCACGGTTCCATCCCCAGCACCACATGCTGCACCAGCCCTGCCCTCAGGGTGGGCTGAGCCGGCCAGAAAGATAAATAAGCAAACAAACAAAAGTTCTGAAACAAGGAAAAAAAAAAATAAATTAATTCTTTAAAAAAAAAAAAAAAAAAAAAGAGAATTTTTCCCATAAGAAATGATGGAAATACTTATAATGCATTTCAGCCCTCCCAAACTACCCTTTAACTAACATTTTTGTAATGAAAAAGAATTGCATAATGTGCATGATTTGCAGAAATACCAATAATTTTCCTAGTGTATTCACCAAAAATTTATAAAATGTGTTTAGTTTACCAGAAACAACAATTTCATGCTGTACTCACCAGTTAAGCTAACATCTGTGACTTGCAGGAAGGTGTTTATTGTTTGGAAGGAGAGTTCCTTTCCACAAGAACGTGAGGAATCTGGCTTTTTGGTGTCCTTTCTGTCCTTGAGAGACCTCACTGCGTCTCAACATTTTCAGAACTAGCAACAGGTTGTCTGTTTCTGTCTTTTTTTTTTTTTTTTTTTTTTTTTTTTTTTTTTTTTTTTTTGTCTTTTTCGAGACAGGGTCTCACTATGCAGTTCAGGCTGGCTCTGAACTCACTTTTGTATCCCAGGCTGGTCTCGAACTCGCACTGATCCTCCTGCCTTAGCCTCTTGAGTGCTGGGATTACAGGCGTGCGCCACCACACCCGGCTCTGTCTTTTCTTTAACACTGTTCTTTTCCATTGTGATTTCTTTCTTTATACTTCCTTTATTCTTTAGCTTGTTTTCCAGCTTTTTTGAACCATTTTCATAGCCCTGATTATAGCAATTATATAAAGCACTAACAAAAATCACATCCACAGACATGCTCATCTGGACTCAGACTGATGTTTACATGCATTCATAGGTGCTTTTCTGGTATAGAGTTTTTGTTTACAACTATGCAAGCAGCAAACATTTGGGCCATAACTTAAAACTTTGGTTTTAAGTTAACCTAAAATCCTGGTTTTAATCCAAGTTATCTGTCTATGTGTGAGGCCAGCCATAATTCAAGGCTTCAGTGTATTATTTATTAAAATTGATAGTGTTCACCATAATTAAATTTTGGAGTACATAGTCATATTCTACTTCTGTTATTATTCCCTATGTTGTTCATGTTACTGTTTAATTTTTATTCTGAATGTTTTACTCCAACCCTTTTTAGTAGTATTAAAACAAAAAGAAAAGGCAATATTTTAGATTGACTAAAAATAGCTTTTCTTTTGAGATGTAGGTCTTGGGAGGAGGCCATATTCAGTTCTACTTATAATACAATTATTAAAATTAATGAATGGATTTGGACTATAGTCTGTATCATCCTTCTATCCTGTTTAAAAATAAACCCAGGGAAAATATTTTCATGGTTTCCATAGTATGGCTTGACCTAGTAGTATATATTCTGAACAGCCTAGGTTAATCCTTTAAATAGTCTCTGCTTGCCTTCATTTGTAAGATTTCCAGTATTTTTTCCTTAAGGCATTTATTTGTTTGTTTGTTTATTGTCTTTTTGAGGCAGGGTCTCGCTATGCAGTTCACACTCACCTTGAGCTCACTTTTGTATCCCAGGCTGGTCTTGAACTCTCACTGATCTTCCTGCCTCAGCCTCCCAAGTGCAGGGATCACAGGCATGTGCCACCATGTCTGACAAGGCCATTATTTATTGATTAGCTTCTCTGTTAGTGAGAAAGCTTATCTTTGATGAGTTTAAAATATTAACTGTATGGGGGAAGATTGTGGACCAGAGTGACTTTCACATTATACTGACCTCATCTCCTTAATACTGAGTGAATGAATTAATTCATACTCCAGAAACAGTTTTTATAGGAAGGTAGACTGTAGTGTTGGGGGGGGTAGCTCAATGGCACAAGCTCCTGCCTGGCAAGTGAAAGGTCCCAAATTCAACCCTTGGTATTGCAAAAAGATAATATACTGTAGTTTGTAGTTAATTTGTTGTTTTGGTTGGTATTATTATTGTTGTTTTATTATTGTTATTATTTTTAGGAATTTAAGTCAGTAACTTGTGCTTACAAGGCAGGCACTGTACCACCAAGCACCCCCACCCCCTTTTTTCATAAATTTAGTACAAAGTCTCACTATGTTTTGGTCTTTAATACAACATATATATTGTTTCCTTTTTCTTCGTGCAAGTAGCAAATGTAATCTTTCTTAGTGAGGAGGAGGGTAATGGTTGATAAAATAGATTTGCCAGTAAAATGCTGTTCAGCACTTATGCTTGCTGTGATTGTGCCTGACCATGTCTGTTGTTTAGAAGCCTTTGGAAATGTCTTATTAGGGACAGATTAGAAAGTTTGGAGATACTAGTTTAAAAAAGTAGAGCTGTAACATCTTAGGTTGTTCTTTGTGGGAGGCTCAGGTCAGAGCTCAAAAGACCAGAAGGCTAATAGAAATCTTAGTGGTAAAGACCAAGCTTGGGAGGTTTCTACTGGGGAGGACTGTATTAGCTGCTGGATTTCAAATGATGTGTGTTACGACTTAGCAGAAAGTTTGTCTGCATTTTGTTCATACCCAGAGACTTTGCCTGAGATTGGGATTAAGGGCAGTGGGCTAATTAATCTGATAATAAAAATTTCAAGGCAGTCAAATGTGTAGACAGTGTCATGGCTGTTGTCAGGGGCTGTTAGTTAGATCTGTGCCGAAAATCTAGAGCAAAGAGCCAATAGAGTGATTTAAAATATTTTCAGTTTGGCCAGAAAAGAAGCTCCAATAGAACTATTGACTGCAGAGATAGAACAGAGGAGATCTTGATTGCTGAGAAATAACAGGACAATAGAAAAGGTGGGCTGAGGACATCACAAGAACAGCAGGAGTCCCCCCTTTATAGCCTCAGTACTGCAAAAGTGAATGGCTTTGCTTTGAGAACAAAACCACAGAGCACCATGTTCCAGAATTGCAGTGGCTTTGAAAATTTATTTCTCTGAATTGGATTTAGTGTGCTCAGTAATCCATGCATTCAACCCCTACAGCCAAGAAAGATGGAAACTTTGCTACTGCTTCAGCTGGCAGCAGACCTTGGCATCATCCATGTGGTGCTGAATTTAGACACATGCAGAGTGCAAGAGATATGGGGTCAGAAAGTCTTCCTCCCCAATTTCAGAAGGCCTGGAAAGCCAACCAGTGTGCTCCTGAGAGGGCTATGTGTGAAGCTGTGAGGGTGAAGCCAAAGGTGCAGTGGAGACTCCAGAAGTTTGGAAAAGACAGGAACATGGATTATCTAAGGAAACCTGCAAGGAGGGAGCAAAGTAGGCCTAAGACAGAAGCCTTGGGAGCTAGTACCACTGGGAAGACCATAGAGGCAGAGCTACTCAAACCCTTGGGAATTCACAACTTGCTACAGATTGTCTCAAGTAATATGCATGGAACATAGGACTTAATGTTTGCCCTGCTAGATTTTGGACTTGCTTTGGTCTGTGTTCCTTTATATCTCTGTAACTTTTAGAGTGGAAATGTCTATTTTGTACCATTGAATGTTAGAAGTGTTTGACTCTCTTTTTATTTGTATAGAAGCTCACACCTAAGAGCTTATCTTAAATCTCAGAGGAGACTTGGGATTTGGTCTTTTCAGCAATGTTGAATGTGTTAGAACCTTGGCAACTCTTGTAGATGGATGCAATACTTTTGCATAAAGGGATGTGCATGAGTCTTTGGAGGGCCAGGAGTGAAATGTTATGGTTTGTGTCTAGATGTGCTCCCAAAACCTCATGAAGTCATGGAGGAGCAGGCTTTTTCAGAGATAGCTGAATCTAGAATGTGTGACTGATCTATAGCACAGTGGTGGGATTAAGGCTAGGCAGTTGCTGGATTAGTCCACTGATTGGCTTGGGTCCTCTCTAATCTCAGTACTCTGGATAAGATAAAAGGGGCAGAAATACACATTTTTCACCATTTTGTTCTTGTTGGTTGTGCTATTTTTGGCCATGATGAATTGTTATTCCTCTACTATGTGCTACTTGCTTTGAAGCCAGCCAAATCTCCAAGGATGAATTGGAATCTATAAACTGAGCTAAAAAAAAAAAAAACAACAAAAAAAACCAAAAATGGCTTTCTTGCTAACTTTGAGTGTTGGGCATTTTGTCTTAGCAATGAGAGAATAACCAAAACAGGGTCTTGCTGTGTAGTCCATGCTGGCCCCAAATTTGTAATTGTTCTACATCAGTCTCCAGACTAATGGGATTATAGAAATCGTTACCACATCTAGCTGACACTGTGGTTGGTTGGTTTATTTATTTATTTATTTATTTATTTATTTATTTATTTATTGCAGATGTTTAGTTTTTATTGAACATGGTACAAAATGAGGTTTAGTCAAAAAGACCAAAGCCCATGTCGTCCTCAGATTCCTCGGATTCCTCTTTCTTTGCTTCCACCTTCTTCTCCTCAGCTGGGGCAGCAGCCATATAGGCCATTTTTACAGGAGTTGTGGCTTCTTTTATGTTGAGGACTATATTTTGAATAGTAAAGTTGTGGTCTTATCTAGTTTTTGAGCCTAGTACTGTGGAAATAATCTGTCTGATATATAGATATGATTTCAGCTCTCTGCTATATAACCTTTGGTGATTGTCAGACAAAAGTTTGTCTTCCTTACCACGACACACAAAGATTTTCACAAGTTGGCACCTGCCAGTCTTGAGCCTCATTATGAACTTGATTTCTACCATTTCCACACCCAACGATTCAATAAGTCCAGCATAACGAAATACCTTATATATTCTGAGTCCTAATTATTCACTTTTATGCAGGTCACTATAATCCACCCTTGTGTAGCTCCAGATTCCCTGGGTACTTTATTTAAAGTGCGAATGAGAGGATAGTGTTCCTGGGCAAATAGCCGAAGCAGGCTTGTCTTTTGTTTGAAACCATGTAAATCTGAGCCAAGGCACAAAGGAGTTTTACAGCCAGATCTCAGAGGGGAAACAGTGCAGTTGTATATATGTTATTAAATTGGGCATAGCAGCTATGCAGTTTGAAGGGTAGATAGATGAATAAAAATAGCTGAAGAGGTATGGAAAATAGAATAGAAGGTCTAGTGTACATCTTGTCTAAATTGCAGCAAGGTAAAAAACCTGAGGATGCACCAGTATTTCTAGATATAGTTATTCTGAATCTTAAAGTTGTTCAAATATATCAATTATGAGATCTGAGAAGCTTAGTGAATCTTAATCAAGACAAATAAAAATAAGAGGCACAACATAGTGTAGCTGTAGAACTTTCAAGTTAAAGAAGATATTTGAAAAACCTAGAGGATAAGGATAGTTTTCCTAAAAACAAACAGGCATTTGCCTGAATTTTGAGTAGCAATAGTAGAAGTCAGATTACAGTGGATAGTAACTTTATTCTGTTGAGAGAAATCTGTGAACTATGTTTTTATGTTCAGTGGCTGTTTGTCAAAAAAAGGGGGCATATGGAAAGCTAAAGATGTGTGTGATAGTTGATATGTTCTCCTAGGATGATCCAGTTAGATTTTACTCTTAAGAGTTTGGATGGCTGACAGATCTCTTAAGTAACCACCATCCCAGAGTAAACAAAGAAAGATCTAACCTTCCTGCTGGGTTACCAAGGCCAAAGGATCATAGCACCTGTGTAAGTCACAGGAATTCTTTCTTTTGGGAAACAGTTCCTCATTATACAAGCCTACTTATGTACAAGCCTACTATTAACTTCTCAATTTTTTACAATTGAATTATAATTTTAAAATACCATGTTACACACTATGAGCTGTTGTTGAAAGGAGCAGTTAATGCTTAATTTCTTCTCTTTCTGTAATTTCTTGTAACTGTTTTTGGACCAATTTTTCATGCTTATATTTGATAATCTAAACAACTAATTTGAAGACAACATTATACAATATAATAATTTTGAATTCCCATTATTTTATTTAGTGAAATTCTGTATGGTTTCTAATAAAAATAATTTCTACATATAATAACAAATTATTAATGAAAAATTTTAAATATTACTCTTTTTAAATATAACTACTTTGAAAAGTTAGCTTAAAACTTTCATTTTGTTAACTTAAAATGGAAATATGAAAAGAAATAGTAAAAGCAGTTTTCAGGCCTTCCCTAACCTCTCAAAAGGAAGTAACCCCCCTAACTTCTCAAACAGAGCAACAAGATGTCCAAAACCAGAACCCCACTGAGAACATTTGTATAAGACAAATACGTATTACCCAAGGGACAAAACATAACTGGGTACAACATGGATACATGGTAGCAGAAGGTGATGACAAGAGTCTCCCAAGTCCCTGACCAGTTGGCCAATGAAGCTGGGAGCACTGTTGCACACTCCAGCAATGGACAGAGCAACAATTCCTCCCCAAGGCCTAGAGGGCAAGAGCTGTGTCCCTTTGTGAGCTCTCTAAACTGACCTACCAGCACTCTCTTGCATGAGAGCACCCCATGTAAGAGAAATTCAGAGTGGAATAAAAACTGCACAGAATATGGAAAGATGAAATAGGCCAGATGAAGTTAGAGAGAATAGACAAATCTCAGGAAACAACCATGTAGGAATAGAGGAACATTTACATTCAGAGGCCAGCATTACCCAGAGCAAGGGAACCTCTAGCCCTCATGTATGCTGATACCATACCTAGAACACTTGACTTTGACTTCTGTACTTTAACTAGAGCATTCTGTTGGAGCTTTTTGAAAAGAGTCATGCCATGTGGCAACAGATTTAATAAGGGTGGTTATGCACTGAAAAATAAGATGTATAACAAGTTTTACATATGTAACAGTCATTTAAAAATGCATTTCAAGGAAGGACATTACAACAGCAGTAAGGAGGACTTGATAAACATAATACATCAAACAGGGCAGTATGTCACTCAGGTGGTAGAGGTTTGCACCTCTCACATTATAACTGCTGCCATTTATTGATCACTTGTTGTATGTCTAGTGCTAAGAAAAGCATTTGGCCTGTATTAACTTAGTTAATATTTACAGTGTCCTTTGAAATACATTATTCACATTTTGTATTCATGACCTAACTGAGAAAATTTCATAGTCTGAGAACCTGGTGAACTGGACCTTTCCCATTTCCATTTGGTAGCTATTGTGAACCGGGGCAGAGCCTGTAAGTCTCTAGAATCAGCTCTAAAGCTGTAAAATGAGATAAGAGGAGGACACCATGGAAAGCTTCTAATTTGATCTGTCTATTACTCTTCGTATGACTCAAGTCTACTAATTACCTAGAGTAGCAGTTTTCAGACATAATATTTTCTAAAATATATATTTTATAAAGTGTTGAGCTTCTTTGTCACATTTTCATACATGCCTATAACATCTGGATCATCTCCATTTTTTATATGCCCCTTCCTGTGATTTTGATCCTCATTCTCTTGCCTGACAGTCTATCTTCTATTTTCCTGTTTTTTAAAGTAATAGATTCCATGTATTAGTCACAACATGCAAGTATTTATCTTGCTTATCTTGCTTAAAGTGATCTCCAGCTCCATGTACTTTCCTGCAAATAACATGATTTATTCATTGTGGTTGAATAATACTTGATTGTATATGGGTACCATCTTTTCTTTATGCTATCTGTTCTTGGGCTTCTATGCTAGTTCTCTGTCTTGGCTATACAGGGATTTGGTGTGCTGATTTTAATTCTATCTGGTATATATCAAGGAATGGTATATCTCTATTATCTGATAGCAAATCTGTAAACATAATGCAACACATAAATAGCAAATAAAAAATCAAGGGTACAAATTACACTGTTACCTCAATAGATACAGGAAAAGTCTTTGACACAATTCAATATCTCTTTATGGTAAAAGTACAAAAAACTAGGTATAAAATACTCATAGCACAACACAGTAAAAGCTATGTATATTAGACACATAGCCAATATCACACTTAGATAGGGAAAAGACAAAGTATTTCCTGTAAAATTAGGAACCAAACAAGGAGTAGCAAGGATATCTACTATTCTTTCTCTTTTTCTTTTTTGGTCTGTTTGAGACATGTTTTGCTATGCACTTCAGGCTGGCCTTGAATTCTTTGTAGTCCAGGCTGGGCTTGAACTTGAACCAAGATTGAACCCAGTGATCCTTGGTGCCAGGAGCATGTATCACCATGTCTGGCTCAACCATTTTTTTTTTTTTTTTTTAACATAGTGCTTAAAATTTTAGCCACAGCAAATAAGCAAGAGAAAGAATTAGAAAGAAGACAAGTAGGAAAAGAAGAGCTTTAATTATCCTTATTTATGGATGATGTAGTCTTATATGAAGACTATAAAGATAGCATAGGATTTCTAGATCTTACAAATTCAGCAAGGTAGCAAGATACACAACTGCCATGAAAGATCAGTTGCCACTCCATACACCAATTGTGAACTCACTGATAAAGACATCAAGAAAACAGTTCCATTCACAGTAGCTTACAAAAAATACCTAGGAATCCAACCTACTCAAGGAAGTGAAAGACCTTCATAATGAAAATTATGGAACACTGAGGAAGTTGAAGACTCCAGGAGACAGGAAAACCTCTCATGTTTGTGCATCAACAGAATTATATTTTAAAAAATTTCTATGTTACTGAAAGTGTTCTGCAGATTCCTAGAAATCTTCATCAAAATACCAGTGGCATTCTTTATAGAACTAGGAAAAAGTCTTCAAATTCACGTGTAACCACAGAAGATCCAGAATATCCATGCTGGAGGCCATTGTGATACCTGATTTATAAGTGCAGAGCCATGTTCTACAGCTGGTTACTGGCATAAAATCAGGAATAGCTTACCGGACACACAAAACCTGCACAGAGATAGCCATCTGATTCTTAGCAAAGCAGCCAAAAACATAGTTGAGAAAAGACAACTGTCTAACAAATGATGCTGGGAAAATTGGCTCTCTGTGTGAAGATTTAAAGTTGATTTCTTGTCTCTAACTCCACACAGGCATCAACTCAAAGTGGATCAAAGTCTTAATATTTCAAACTTTGAAAGTGTTAGAAGAAAACATAGGAAAAAAAACTTCAAGATACATGTGTAGACAGACTTCCTGAATAGGACTCGAGGGGTCCTGGAAGTATTAGCAGGAATCAACTAATGCATTGTATCATGTTGTAAAACTGCACAGCAAAGGGAGCAGTTGGCGATGAAGAGACACCCTACAGAAGGGGAAAGAATCCTGCTAGTTACTCTTCCAACAAAGGATTAATATCCAAAATATTTTAAAAACTTAAAACTTAGTTAACTCTAAAAAACCAAATAATTCATTAAAAAATGGGCTAATGAACCAAACAGACACTTCTAAAAAGAAGAAATAAAAATGGCAAATGATTGCATAAAAAATAGTCTCATATCTTTAGCAATCAGGAAAAAGCAAGTTAAAGCCACATCAAGATCTCACTTTAGTCAGAATGACCACAGTCAGTAATACAGAAATCATCCTGGCAAATATGTGGCTGATATACTGTTGGTGCAAACATAAATTAGTGTATACCTACCATGGCAATCAATGTGGAAGTTTGATACTTTTACATTGAGAACTCCCCTCCTTTTTTTTTTTTTTTTTGGTAGGACCGGGTCTTGAACTCAGGCCTTTGGGCAAGCGCTTATTCTACTGAGCTATTTCCCAGGCCCTACACTGAGAACCCTTTTGTGCTCTTAAAAAAATTGAAGACTTTCCAATGTGGCTTGTTATATGAGTTTTGTCTGTTGCCATTTATTGTACTAGGAACAAAAATTGAGAAAGATTTAAAATATAAGCACATTAACATTAGCTATGAGAGCAAGTAGTATAACAGTATATACTTAGGAGACAACTTGAAAAAGTCTTGACCTGTCAGACCTTCTGAAAGTCTCAGCAACTCCCCAAGGTCCCCATACCACACTTTGAGGACCACTGACTATCTTTAATCTTGGAGAGGTTAAAGAATGCTTTTTTTTTTTTTTTTTTCCTCCTGCCTACAAAGAGATGAACTTTTGCTTTTTTGCCATATTTTTGTTTTGAAAGTTAGACATTTTTGCTAATACTCAGTTAAGATTTTTTTTTTTCCTGTATTTAGGACAGGATCTATAGAGTCTATAGGGGCTCACTACATAGATCAGACTCATAGTGATTCTCCTGTTTTCAGCTGGGATTGTAGGTACATGTGACTAGGCCCAGTCTCAATAGCCATCTCAGTGAGCCCAGTGGGTGGGATCCACACAGCCCGCTGGGGATCAAACCCAGGCTGCTATGCTCTGCCTCAGCAGTAACTTTAGTCTGCTGAGCTATCAGGTTGGCCCTAAGATTTTAATTTGTTGACTGTTAATTTCCCTTTTTGTATCATACTTAATTCATGATGTAGTAGCTTACTTTGTCCAACTTTCTTAAAATTGATGGCAGAAGGTTTCAAATAGGTAATAAGAGTAAAGGTTGAATATTTCTTACCTGGAATGTTTGGACCATGAAGTGTTTCAGATTTTTTTTTCCCCCTTCAGAGTTGGGTATATTTGTATAGTTTACTAATTGAATGTATTTGATAAAAATGATCTGAAACATAAATGCTCAAAAATCCAAAATTATTTGACTGTCATGTTCGTTTACACAAGATTTCTGGGTATGTTGTTGGGTTAGGGATGTTCAACCTGTAATTTGAGTACGTGCTCATTGTGTGTCAGACATACCTTTGAATATTTTATTTCCATCATCTCATTTAATCTGAAGAACAATCCTGTGATTTTAAGTACATTTTGTAGATAAAACAGTTATGCTGTAAAGCCTGATTAATTTGTCCAAGTTAAATAGTTGGGCAGTGGTAGAACTAGTATTTGTATAACGTTCAATTTCTGAACTTGGGCTCTTAAACCTTAGGTTTTATAGCCTGAATTTTATGCAGTGTTTCGCCATCAGTTTGTTTTCGGTTCCTGCTGCAATCTATTTCTTAATTTTTTTTGGTTAATAGTAATATTCCTTATTTTTACCTTGGATTTAAAGCCATGAGCTTGCTGATGCCAAGAGTGGTTTACTTGGGGACACAATACTGTGTTTTCTACTGCCTTGAGAGTGGGATTCAAAGGCCATGGTTTGAAGGGCATGACTGCTTTGTAGCAGGTGGGGAGAGCTTGGTAGGAAGGGGAGTGCAGGCTGTCAGTCATTTCTTTATCTGTAGTATAGAAGGTATTTCAAAGCTTAGTTTAAAATGAAGCCATTCATATGTATAGCATTTACCAAGATCTGGCATGAAACAAGCTTCAATAAGAAGTAATCATTTATTTTGTATTTGTGTTGAGAATTAGTAAGTATGGTGACAAAGTTGGTTGGATTATTTTGGTTTTGAGCCTCGTATTTGATTTCATTATTTTGCAAAAGTTTTTTCAATTCAGTGTTAGAATACAGAAGTTACACATAGCTATAAAATTGTACTTAAATTCTTATGCACTATAAAGAACACTTTGCTACTAATAAGCAAAAGCAGCTGGTAAGAGAGAGAGAGAGAGGGAGAGAGAGAGACAGAGAGAGACAGAGAGAGAGAGAGAGAGGGGAGAGAGGTGTCTTGGAGCATGGAGGAGCAGTGTGCTATTGGTATAAATTATTGAGACCCTTTGCTCCTGAAATAAATGGATTTTAGGACAAACTCATGTGATTTCTTTCACCTTGCTGAAGGAGGCTAAAGTTAACTTCTCTCCCATTCCTTTTCTCCCACTCTCTTTGGCTTTAATGAAAGGAAAGTCAGTGTTTAGAGGTCCCAGGAAGAGCGGCCTTTATCTCAAGAAGGGACCTTTCTTTGAAAGGGATATTCGCATGTTACTATCTCTTATGCTGAGTTTCAAACATGATACTAAATTTTACTAATTATTAATCTCTGGCCAAGTCTATAGTGTACTGCTTTGTAAACTGGGAATAGTGATCACAGAGATTTTGATTAAGTATGTAGCAGGGAGCATAGTTCTGTAATAGGCATTCTGGAAATATTTACATATTAAATGGATCCAGCAGGGCCATTTTTACTAATTTAGATATAGGATTGGCCTTACACATATAAGATTTTCTGCTAACATATGTTTTCTGTATCAAGAGTAGCATGGCATCCCCCCATTGTGACTCAGCACTCTGATTTTGTCTAGGCAAGAGAATAGGTTTCTTCAGAATGGAAGAAACCTATTCAGAAACTTGAAGATTCAAAATACAGTAATTTCAACAAATCTGAAAATGAATGATTTTAGAGAGCAGTTGCCATCATGGTCTTCCTAGTTCTTGAATGGCTGAGTTTAGTGGTAATATCAATCAGCAGCCCTCATTGTGATAAGGAATTCAAGTTGTAACCAGCCCACAATGCTTCCTCTTAGTTTTAGGATGAGTATACAACACAGCATTGTTTGCACTGAAATTAAGGGAGTTTTGAAGTTTGAGGGTGTTTTACAACTACTGCCTTGTTAGGTTGGTCCAGAGACACTATTGTGTAACCTGAAAAATTTAAAAAATTTCTTTGGTGAAAAATTATAGATCATTACATAAGGAATCTAGTTTAGTGTTTAGTAATTATGACAGTGTTGCTTTATTTCTGCACAAATAGAGAAGATCTTTGTAAGAAAACCACGGTATTTCTTGCCACTGCACTCTCAGTCTACACTAAAAAAGATGAAAAAAACCCTAATTTGAATGGATTCTATCTTGGTTTTAGAACTAGTGTTTTAGATGTTTTTGGGTTTTCATGATAATGGCTTTTGCTTTTTTCATCACGAAAGTATTGATAATTGTAAGATATCAGTGGGTAAAAGTGGGACCAGGATGAAGTTCGTTTTGCTACATTTGTACAATAAATACATAATTTTCAGAAGTTTTATGTCATACCTTCCAAAGGTCTCATGGGGGTGAATACTTTTCTCAAACTAAAAAATATCAGCATAGCTGATGCTGTGTTTATGTTAGCTGCATGATTTTATGCATTTTGCTCTCAATGCCTAAAACACAATATGTAAATATTTCTCTTTTTCAATTCAAGGACTTTTTTTTTTTTTGGTGGTACCAGGGATTGAACTCAGGACCTTGTACTTGCCATACAAGCACTTATTCTGCTAAGCTATCTCCCCAGTTCCACAAGGACATATTTTTGAAATTGTATTGTGTACGGTGTTGTTGAGCTATATCTTTTTCTATATGCCCACTTAACCTTCTTGGCAAGAATTTGAAGGGCAGATTGATTGTTTTTGTGAGTTTATCTGTGAATGATTGTCTGCCATAATAATCTAAATGAGGTAGATATTTTACCTCAGACAGGAAGAAAATAAATTAATGGGAGCTAGATGACATAAAAGCAGCACAGATTTACTTGAGTTCTAATTGCATAGTTAGCAAATGAAACCTCTTTGGGACCCAGGCAAGAGGGCATCAAGCAGGTGTAAATGAGCCCTAAGTTTAAAACTTAATAATGGAAAGATACTCTTTTCTCCTTGTGGTCTACAATAAATAGTTGGCATGTTAAAATCATGATTACTCAGTTGGTAACCCTGTTAAGAGAGCAAATTTCTTGTTAGACACCTCCCTCCCTGCTTTGTTTTCTTTTTACACACATTAAGTTTTTTATATTACAGTGATAGGTTTATTCTGAAGTTTACAACCTTACAATATGGTAGAGGTAAATTGGAGACCTTAGCTAAAAGGATTTAAACATACAATTGCTGTTCATTGAAGTCTCATTGTGATGGTAGTGGGACTTAAAGATGCTGTTATTTCACAATTTTAGCAGATTCTGTTTTCTCTGGTGCTATTGTCATTAGCTCCTTAATATCTTCAGTGTAATCTTTCAGTACATGTGCCAATATGGTATTCCTATTCTTCAGTCAAAATTTTGTCTACTGATAGATAGCTCAGTAGAATAAGCACTTGCCTAGGAAGCTCAAAGTCCTGAGTTCAATTCCTAGTACCACAAAAGAGAGAGAGAGAGAGAGAGAGAGAGAGAGAGAGAGAGAGAGAGAGAGAGAGAGAGAGAGAGAGAGAGAGAACACTTAAAATTTTGTCTACTAGAGAACATTTCACATTGAACTATGTGCTGACTCCTTTATATCAGAAGCTCTAAGTTTGGAAAAGCTGTCACCTTACCTGTTGAAGTGGAATTTTCAGTGTTCTAGGCTTTCATCTTGACTGTCTTTATGAACATATCTGATATTAGTGTGGGTAAGACCAACAAAAGAGACCAGATTAAAAAAAGACAAGAAATTTTATATTGTCTTCAATGAACATATATACCTTTGAGATACTTTTTAGTATAATGTAGAACACACAGGTGAGTTTTGAAAACATTCATACCTGTATGCCCAACACCACAGTTAAGATATGAAATTACTTGTGTCATTTCAGATTGGCTCATGTCAGTCCCTCTCGCTCTCACTCACATGCTCTCTCTCTTACAGACATACACAAGCCCCCTGCTCTGATTTCTGTCATTATACCTAAGTTTTGTGGCTTTTGCTATAAGCCCAGGTAGGCCTTGACCTCAGGTAGTCCTCCTTTATCCCCAGTGGTGGGATTACAGGCATGTGTCACCATGCCTGGCTAGTTTTCTAGATTCTTAAACTTCATATAAATGGAACCATCCAGTGTTAACCTTTTGCCTTCTTTCATTTAATTTACTGTTTTTAATAAAATTGTGTTGGAAATTCATTTTAAAATGTATGTTACATGAGTATACGATTACATTTTAGTTGCTTTTGCATCATTTGTCTCCATGTGGGCTAATGAGCAAGTGTTCAGCCCGGCAGCTCCCGTCTAATCGCACGCTCTTCTATGGGGTTCTCGTCAAGCTCCCTTGGAATTCTGAGACCTGTCCACTTAGGAATGCTGTTTTCTGTACTTAAAAGTCCAACTTTATCAGAGCTGTCTGAATGTTAGGAAAATTTTAAGGATGAATATATATGTATATGTAGTTACTATAGACTGGGGTACATGAAGGAATACTCAGTCATGTCAGGTTGTCTACAAGTTGCTGGCACCTAGTAACCTTGAGGCATTTTCTTAATTTCTTTGAGACTACTTATCTTGTCTATGATATAAGGAACATGTTCAGTTTAAAAGTGATATGGTTTTCTTTTATTAGTATTATTCCTGACCTTGAGTCAGTTCATGTTTATCACTTCTAAGACGAAAGTTCAATTCAATACAAAATGTATTTACCATCAGATTGTATTTTATTGAACTCAAGTTCAATTTCATCAGTTATTGATATAAATAAATTAGATATTTGATATATCTTGATAGAAATAAAAGAACATTCTTGAATTTTATGTATGTATAGATTTAGGATGTAGGACTATTGTTTCATTTGTTAATCATTTCTGTATTAAGTTTCAAGTTGCTTTTTGTTTATTTTGGAGGGGTTTGAGTTTTCTTTTTCAGTTTTAAAATTTTATTTGCACATGTTTGCAGTAGTGAAACTCAGTTCACCCCCCCTTACCAACATCAGATTATTTAGCTTATAAATCCTTATAAAGTTAATTATCATCCATACTGATTAACAACCAGACTGTGAAGCTTTACATTTTAGGTAATAGGTGCTGGCCCTTTTAAAAATATAGATAATGTGTTGGCATTATTTTAGAGATTATCAAATGTGTCTAGATACCAAAAAGGGTACTGTTAAAACAAGCACAATGACAAGATGCTCTATCAAATTTGATGAGCCTGTGTTTAAAAAACAAAAATAAATGTGCTTGATATATACAGTTTAAGTAATATGGTAAAGAATTACTTTAAAGGGTATAATACTATTCCCCTAATGTGAAATTTATCTTGAAGTATTATCACCTGGCTTTTATGCAAGTTACAGTGTGAATAAAATGAAAAAATCATACTGTTGTCATATAATTTCCTGCATGTTTCTTATTTCTTTTTGCATAATATAATGCAAACAAATGTGTTTTCCTGATTTTTTTCAAGCATCATGTTTAGGGAATATGTTATATATCCCATCTCACTGCTATCTTGAACATGAGTTTTGATTCTTATTTTTATTTACCTTTTTTTTTTCTTTTGTGGATAAAGCTGTAATGAGCATCCTCTGTATAATTTCTTTTTTTCTCTATTTTAGGATTACTTCCTTAGGATAGATTGCCAGAAGTGGAATTACTGGGTCAGAGGGTATGAACTTAAGAACTTTTTCCTTTTTTTTTTTTTTTTTAAGTAAAAGTTTTTATTTACTGTCCAGTTGATTTGCAGTCACTGTTGAAAAGTGAAAGTATAATGATTATACTTGTTACCTATCAGAACATTGTCTGAAGGTAGGATTCTGTATGGGAAGTTTCCAGGGTTAAAAAAAGGTTTTTACTTAATTCGCCCTTTATTTCCTGAACTTGACTGAGCACTGAATATGCTTTTTTTGTGTACCTTTTGTAATACATTTTATTTTATTTTATTTTATTTTATTTTATTTTATTTTATTTTATTTTATTTATTTATTTATTTATTTATTTATTTATTTATTTATTTATTTATTGTCTTTTTGAGACAGGGTCTTGCTATGCAGTTGAGGCTGGCCTTGAACTCACTTTTGTAGCCCAGGCTGGTATTGAACTCACACCAATCCTCCTGCCTCAGCCTCCCGAGTGCTGGGATTACAAGCGTGCGCCACCACGCCCAGCTTTGTAATACATTTTAAAAGGAAGCATTACACAGAATATAGCTTATGAACTGTTGACGCAATATTTAAAGTTGTTTTACAGGTCAAAGAAATTAAACTAGATAGCTTAGTGCTAAGAATTATTAAAAGAATATTAACGTTTATTGTATGCCTTTGGGAAAGTCAGAAGTTTTCCAGTTTAAACTTTCAGAATTGATTACTAAGAACGTGTTAATGCCTTGAATATCAAATACATTTTGCAGTCTGTAATGATATGTAGAATACAGACACAAAACATGAAAATACAAAGCTTGTTTCTGTCTGTCATTTTTCCTCTAGAATGTGAAAGCCTTTGCATCTTCTGATAGTCTGGCCAAGGTTCAAGAAGTGGCAAGCTGGCTTTTGGAAATGAATCAGGAATTGCTGTCTGTGGGCAGCAAAAGGCGACGGACAGGAGGCTCTCTGAGAGGTAACCCTTCCTCAAGCCAGGTGGATGAGGAGCAGATGAACCGGGTGGTGGAGGAGGAGCAGCAGCCACAGCAGCTAAGACAGCAGGAGGAGGAGCACACTGCAAGGAATGGTGAAGTTGTTGGAGCAGAACCTAGGTCTGGAGACCAGAATGATTCCCAGCAAGGACAAGTGGAAGAAAACAATAATCAGTTTATTTCAGTAGATGAGGACTCCTCAGGAAACCATGAAGAGCAAGAGGAAGATGAAGAACATGCTGGTGAGCAAGATGAGGAGGATGAAGAGGAGGAAGAAATGGACCAGGAAAGCGATGATTTTGACCAGTCTGATGACAGTAGCCGAGAAGATGAACATATACATAGTAACAGTGTCACAAACTCCAGTGGTACTGTAGACCTGCCCATTCACCAACTCTCCTCCCCCTTCTATGCAAAGACAACAAAAGTGAGTATATTCAGTCTACTGTTACTGGTGGACACTTCACATCTGTTGTAACTGGGGTGAAACTTTTCACAGCCTGTGAATTACTACTACTTGACGTATATATACTTCACGTATATAGTAAAAAAAATGAACTAACTTGTTTTATAAAAAGTATTAAGTATTATAAATATTCATATATATCACATATTAAAGAACCATTGGAGATATAATAGTCATATTACAAATAGGGGAATTCTTGATAATTGTAAGACAATTGTTTAGACATTATCCTAAGCCACAGTTTTATAAGTTTTATTAAACTTTGACTTTTGAAAAAAAAAAAAAAGTGGGAGGCATACAGTTGTTTTAGATGTCCCACTTAACAATGTTAATGTAGAATTAGCCTTCTATAGATTTACCAAGCATTATTTCCAAATTTTATTTATTTATTTTTTTTGGCAGTTTCTTAAGTTTTATGGAAAGTTAGACATTTATACTTTATTCTTAATGTTATGTTTACTGGTGGTATTAGAAAATTGGGTTCTTCCTTGCATTGGTTTATTCTTTAAACTGAGAACAAAATTTTCTCCCTGGTCACAAGTAGTTTGTTTTTATGGGAACCAATAGCAACAGTATATGTGGAGAGAGACCATCCCAATGGTAAGTCAGTGACAGTGGCAGCTAAGAACTGTTGTTAAGTCCATTCAGTGTGCAGGAACCTGTAACAATAGGGGAACAGAAGTTCTGGAGAGATTTCCTCACAGCCAGGGTATACTGTAAGTGACAAGAAGTTTCATCCTTATCTGGCAGTTTAAAGATTCTTTCTCTTTCTATGTGTTATGCTGCCCCCTGTAGTAGAATTTGATACACAGTGAGAAATGAGATTTTCATAGATCCTTAATCTTAAGGATCCACCCCTTGGGGTGCTAGGACACTCTAATACTGTACTATGTTGAATTTGAAGTAATCAGAGCTACCCTTTGAAAAGTAGAGTGCTCAGTTAATTACTTTTCTTTGTAATATTCAACAAAGCATCATTGAAGATATGAGACCACAAGGCTAAAGTTGTAACCGAGGAAGTAACAGTATAAAAATGTGACAGAGCTCATTCTATGGAGACCATCAGACATGGTTCTTAACCAGAGGGTGTTTGCTGGCTCTTTCTCTGAATTTCACTAATCTTGCAAATTCAAGAAGCATTGTGCTTCTGTAGATAAGAGTGTTTTTTCAATATCAACTCTGACAATAGCCTTCTTATATTCTACAAAATCTTGCTTTCTGAAAAGATGATCAACTCATATTAAAGAATCTTTAACATTTTTTGAGATTATCCAATCATTTCCTTTTTAGAAATTTTTCTACCGAATAATTTTCTACTAATATGAAAAACCAGTAAGGTCAGATTATGTATCCTAATCTTGTCATGAAATGAGACTTGTTTGGAAATTAATCTGATCTAATCCTGATCTTCCATATTTATTTGAGTGCTTTCCTTCTGTGAACTTCATTCTTTACTTAAAATTTACCATTTTTTCCTGGTATAAATTGTTACACTTCTCCTAGTATCTATACAGTTATGTATTTGCTGCACGTAAGAAATAAATGTTTATTGAAACGTGCATAAAAGTATAGTGGGTCAGGTATATTGGAGCCTAGGAACTGAGACCCTTCTTGTCTGTAGATTATAAACAATAGAGAATTCAGGCCCAAGGGTCACTAGCCAGTCAGAAGATGAAAATAACAGTTCTTGCTGGGCGTGGTGGTGCACGCCTGTAATCCCAGCACTCGGGAGGCTGGGGCAGGAGGATCGCTGTGAGTTCGAGACCAGCCTGGGCTACAAAAGTGAGCTCAAGGCCAGCCTCAACTGTATAGTGAGACCCTGTCTCAAAAAGACAAAAAAAAAAAAAAAAAAAAAAAGAAAATAACAGTTCTCTGTTGGGTCTGCCATCCTTCCACTTTCCTCTTGAACCTTTGTAGGATAGATACTGTGGGAACATCTGAGACCTAACGACACTCTTAAGTCCTGCACTGTTGTAGAGTTACAAAAAATGAAGGCCCCAGTAGCATCCTTGACCTAGCATGCATGCAAGGCAGTGCGCTGTAATTCACCTTCTGTTAGGTGTAGACATGCCAAAGAACGAAAGGTGCTACTTAAAGCAGTTATCCTGAATAACATCTGTTAGTAAATAGCTGTGTCTTGCCTTTGTGAAGAAGGGAAGACTGGAAACAACGACTTAGTACTTGTAAACTTGTGGGGAGAAAGTGAAGGGAAGGAGCATAAGGAACACTGTTGACCTGAGGGGCTGTCCCTTAAGAGAGGGGTTGTTCTTTGGGCCCAAACTCAAGTTCTCCTTGTCACTTAGTATTTGAGTATGAATATGAAATTTCATGGAATTTGTTTTGCTATTTGTAAATACCTGCTTCTCAAGGGTTTTATAAGGATTAAGTGGAGTAAAATATACACAAGTCTGTGCCTGGGAAGCTGAGGTAGGGTATAACCTCCTTTATCCACTTGCCTCCTTTCTCTTCAACCCTAATTCCACAAACTATGCTGTCCTCCCCAGTAGATAGCAGTGTGTATTTTTCATGGCCTTCAGAGTTTGATTATCACCCTCTAGTGGAGAAAAATGTAAGTAGAAAGAGAAAGACTTCCCCTCCCTCAAATACTTGGGATTGAATCCCTGGCCTTCAGTGAGCAATATTCCCGGTCAAAATTTTAAGACAGTTTGAGGCAGGAGAATTGCAAGTTTGAGCTCCGCTTAGGCAACTTAGACATACTTCAAAAAAGTGTGCACAGGAGGTTAAAGAGACTTATAAGTTGGGCCCATCTTTAATATAAATAAAAATATAAGACATTTTCAAGCAAGTGCTAGTCACAAATTTTCTCAGTTGATAAATATGTATCATTTTCTTTCATTGGAGTTTGTCAATTTTCTTAAACTTTCTCTAATTTTCTGACTAAAACTTTCATATATTTAAGTGATTTGTGAACTTTCACTTGGATTCCAAAATTTTAGCTTATAATAAATTTCTAATTATTAGTACAGTTTGAAAATACTTAATTAGTATTAGTTTAAATCATAATAGCCATAACAATCTTGTTTAAGTCCATCTGACATACTCCAAGTAAATAAAGATTATTTTAATTAGGAGTTCGCATTAAAAACTGAAGAATGTTCTTCCTATAGAATGCAGAATTTAAAAACCTGTACTTTATATAGATGGTAAAAGTACTCTGCCATATCCCTAAAGTATTTCAGATAGTTTGATATATATGCATAGTTACAGTGACTTGATCGTTTTTAATGCTGCTTTCTATGTGGTAGGAAAGATAGAATGAATGAAGTTAGTGGGTAAAGGAGTATATAGCATGGGTTTCATTTTTTACTTTGGTGAATAACTTCAAAGATAGGGCTCAGACTTATGTCTTTTGCTGCAGCCTTGGTTGTACAGTTCTGTCTGTTGGACATCACCTGAGTAGTCTACAAAAACCAAAATCACTATTTTTTCCCCAAGCCATTGGGAAATTTAAACTTAATTTTTTTCCCCAGATTTTTTTTTCAGTCTTTATTAATATCCTAGTCTTTGGTTTGTTGGTGGACACGGTTTGAATTTTTCTTACTTTGTTGACTATTTGCTTTCCCTTTCTCTCAAGTGCTTATATGATAAAAATTGGAGAGTCAGTTCTTTAAAGTGTTAACTACTTGCACCAGGATATAATATCATGTTCTTGACAGTGAAATAATGATAGGAATGACTGGATTAATTTTAAGTTAATTTTCAGCTCTATATAGATTTAAAAAACTGCAGAATACCTGGTGCCCCATTTCCCACAAAACTATATGAACATTTGAAATTTTCCAAAATCTCACCATAGTTTTTCACCTCTTTTTTCCATGTCTCTGCTGTGAATAGCACCTCCCTCCATCCCACCAGCAAGCTAGATCCTTTAAACAAACCCAAATCCCATCTCTAAAGTTGGTTATTACCCAGCATCCTTAGTTTCCATTAGGTTTCTCTGATGGGTTAGGGTATCAGTCTATCACTATAATATCTTGCAGAATATCTCTCTCTCCTAAGCCTTAGCAGCCACTGATCATTTTACATTTTTAACTGTTTCTATAGTATTGCTTTTCCTAGAATGTCATATAATTTCAATCACATGTAGCTTTTCAGATCATCATTCACTTAGTAATATGCATTTAAATTCATGGCTTGTTACCACATTTTCTTTTAGCACTGAGTAATATTCTGTGGCCTGGATGTACCATGGTTTATTTATCATCTGCTCACCTACTGAAGAACATTTTGATTACATCCATATCTTGGCAGTTATGAACAAAGCCAATGTGAATATCTTGTATAGGTTTTGTGTGAAAATAAGTTTTAACTTCTTTGGGTAAATGAGAAGTACAGCTGTCGCGGTGTATGGTAGCAGCATCTTTTCTGTTGTAAGAAACTGTGCCCAGCTGTTTTCCAGGGGCTGTATAGTCTACATTTCCACCAGTGGTGAATAGGAGGTCCTTTTGCTTCTTCTCAGTACAGTTTGATATGACCAGGGTTTTTAGATTTGGGGTATTTTATTGTGTGTGTGGTGTCTTATTGTTTTTATTTGTAATTATTTAATGGCGTGTGAAGAACATCTTTTTGTATGCTTATTTGTCATGTAACAGTGAGATGACTTCAGATCCTTTGTCCATTTATAAATCAGATTGGTTGTTTTCTTACTGTTGAGTTATAAGAGTTCTTTGTATATTTTAGACAAATTTTTAATATCAGGTATGTCCTTTGCAAATATTTTCTCACAGTTGTAGCTCATTGCTTTGTTTTATTGCAAAGCCATATATTTTTACTTTTAATGAAATATAGCCCATGAGTTACATCTTTTCATGGAGGTGTTTTGGTGCTGCATTTGATTTTTGTCTGTGTCATATTCTAAACATTTCTTCCCTCCCTCCTTCCCTCCCTCCCTCCTTCTTTTCGTCCTTCCCTCTTTCCCTTCCTTCCTTCCTGTCTGTCCGTCTGTCTTTTTTGATATAGTCTTACTATGTAGTTCAGGCTGCCCCTGGATTTACTGTGTACCCTGCCTGGTCTCAAACTGGCAGCAATCCTTTTGCCTCCATATCCTGAGGGCTGGGATTACAGGCATGTTATTACTACACCTGGTTTTAGGAGTGTTAATAGTGTTTTTTCCCCCCCTTCACATTTAGAGTTTGTGTTTCATTTTTAGTTAATTTTTGTACAGTATGTAAATTCTGTATCTAGATTCTTAGATTAATTTTTTCGTCCCCTTCTCCCTCTCCCTTCCCCATCCTCTGCTCCTGCCCCCCTCCCTTCTAGTTCTTTCAGGAAGTGGATAGTAGTGAGGGATGTCCAGTTATTCCAGCAAAATGGTGTGGAAAATGTGTCTTTTTCTCTATTGTGTTGACTTTTTGTTCCATTGTCTTTTTTCTTAATGCCATCTTGTTGAGGTTATTGTAGCTTTAATAGTAAGTCATAAGAGTTGCATATTGTCAGTCTTCAAACTTTTTCCTTCTCTTTCACTATTGTATTGGCTATCCTAGGTCTTTTGCCTTTCCGTATGAGTCATTTTGATTGGGGTTGTGTTGTGTCTATAGACCAAGTTGGGGAAAACTGACATCTTGGAAATGCTGGTATTAAGAATCTTGTTTTTGTTCTTTCTGTATAAGAACATGGAATATATCTCCATTTATTTAATTCTTTGATGTCTTTCATCAGAGCTTTGTCATTTCCTCACATAGATCTTATGCATGTTTTTTCATACTTAAATATTTCCTTTCTGGTGGTATTACTGTATGTGACATTACATTTCAAATTTCACATTCTACTTGTTCATTTCTGGTTTATGAGAAATTGATTAAATTTTGTTATTAGCACTGTATCTTACAAGTTGTATTCAGGAGTTTTTACTGTATTTTCTGGTTTTCTATATAGAGGATTATATCATATTTGAACAAAGATGATATTATTTCCTCTTTTTAACCTGTTCAGGTATTATTTCTTCCTTTTCTTGAGGTACTACATTAGTTATGACTTCTTGTATGATGTTGAAAAAGACCAAGAAAGGTCTGTCTTCACCTTTTTCCTGACCTTAATAAAACAGCTTCAAGTTTCTCATATACTCATGATTTAACTGTAGGTATTTTTATAGTATTGATATATTATAGTATTAATATATTAAGAATCCTTTTTTCCTTTTATTCTTATACAATTTAAGACATATATAAACATATACAAAATTAGGAAACCCTCTTATGTTCTTTATATTATATTCCTTTGTTTATTTCTAGCTTATCCTCTACCTCAGGAAAATGTTGGCTTGACCTTGTTGAGTGTTTATGCTTTCTTGATACTTTAAGCTTTTTCCAAGTCATCCTCATGTTATAGCCACTGGATTATTTAAAGATCCCTTTCAAATCTTGTGAACCAAATTTTGTACCTGGATTACCTGGATATTGTAGAGGCTGCATGTGGTTTGCCTTCCGTGTGCGGTCATGTGTTGTTTAACAGCAGAGATATGTTCTGAACAATGGAACCAGTTCTGCAGTTTCTAAGGCTTTAACTGGGAAATTGCAATAGTACAGCAAGTGAATGACAAAGCTGGTGGTAAATTTGTATCTTTCTTATACATCAGTCCCCTTTCCCTACAAGACTTCCCAAATGTAAGCAATAAATTTATACATATATATATATATATATATATATATATATATATGTATATTAACCTGTAACAAGTTTAGGTCTATTTTAAAATTAATGTTTCACCAACCTTATTTAATTTTAAAGTCATTTCACCAGTGACTACAGTCTTCTGATCCCTATTAATGAAATTTTTTTCTACCTAGAGGTCTTTAACTTGACTCTTGTCCCAAAACCTCAGTCCTATCCTTGACTTGTCTTCTACAGGATGCATTTTTATATATTTAATCTTTTTTGGTTGGTATAATTAATCTCTTATCTATGAATTAATATGATAGAGGGAAAAAGAAAATTGGATGAATTACAAAAGCAGAATACAAAGAAGCAGTATAATTAGAGAATTTAGGCATATTTACATACTTTATTTGTAGATATAACATTCTGTTGCTTCTTTGAATCTTGCCTTACATTTATTACTGTTCAATTCTTAATTAAGAAATGCTGTTTTCCTTCATTTAGTATTAGGGTTTTTTTTTTTTTTTTTTAAGGGAAAATACTCAAAAGCATTTCAGAATTTGTTATTTTACTGGATACTTTAAATATGGATAATAATTCAAAAGGTACCAGTGTAACCTATTTAAACCATTAGAGAAATAAAATATAGTCAGAGCTTATTTACTCAACTGCTTTGAAACTGGTAAACTTTGGTATTCAAGGCACTTTGATATGGAAATTATCCATTGGTCCTTAGCACACAAGTTAGAACTTGGCTGTGTTGGTTGTCTGATAACTCACTACCCTTCCCACCCAAATAGTTTGGTTGTCCTTTGGGTATTTATTATGTCTCCTACAACCAGTTGACAGAGCTCCAAAGTAGTACTGTACATAGGTTTTTGTAGAATTGTATACTGATATATTTATCATACTAGTAAATTAGAGAATTATTATAATAATATATATATATATATATATAATATATTATATATGAAGCATATATAAGGATTTAGTTACTTAAATTTTTGTTTCTACATTGAACACTAGAGGGCCATATAGCATCTTATTGCTCACCATAGAGCTGCTGTCTGTGTACATTAAATATTTAGTATGTGTTTGTCTCTCTTGTACTTGTGTCCTAATTCTTCATTTCTTACTCAATACTGGCCTTAATACTTCACATAGTAATGAGCAGAGTCATAATGTGTAATATTTTCATTTTTGTTTTGCTTTTCCTTTTTTAATAAGTAGCTGGAACACTTCTATTTTGCTATTTATTAACAACAAAAATGATTAAAAATGGATCTTGAGATAAATGTACACATAAAGGAAAACTCATTGTGCTTTGAAAATATATGTATGATTTTTGAAATTTTCTCAAGGATCTACTTATAAGTGCATGAAATGAAAGGCCTCCTGTTATTAATCACTCCAGGCTCCTGTAGTGTGTGTATGTGAGAAAAGAGTGATCTATATGCAGAGAGTCTAGGTTTCTTGTCCAGATTCTCTGGTAACATAGATGATAATTTACTGGGGCTTAAGCAGGCATTTATCCTAAAGTAAAGAGTATCCAAACAGTTTGCTTTTCCTCAGTTACTTATGTTTTCTCTCAGAAATTCTACATAACATAAGAGCCTTACATAGATGCAGTGAATGTATGACCCTTCATGGACAGCCAGTAAGACCATGCAGGTCTTTAAAGCTTGTATAAAACATTGCCTTCCCTGAAAGATCTTCAGATGTTCAGTGAAAACAAAAACACACAACTTGGTGTAGACCCTACAAAATTGACAGAGGTTCATTTGACTTATGTACTGTTATGTATGGTATGTATGTGTGCATGTATGTATGTATGTATGTATGTACATCGATCGGACTTTTTTCAGCCTGCCAAATGCCGAGATTACAGGCATGGACCATGTTGCCCTGTCTCATTTGCCCTCACAGCCTGCCCCAGGGGAGGGACTGGCACGACACACCAGGAATTGAAGGTACTGTTATTTTGATGACTACTTCTCGAGAGAAAATTCAGAATCTGAGTAGAACCCTGGTTAAAATTTGGTTTCTTTCTTAGATACATTATGCTGGAGAATGCACTTCTTATTCCTAATTTTTGTATTGTTTTGAGAAGTAGAACGTTTCTCATTATTTGTATTCTTTTTTCTTAAAGAACATTAGTATGATGAGCTCAAGGGAAACATCATTTACACCTAGAGGAATTCATAGCAGAATAGACACTGAGCAATAAAGTAGGGTCAGTTTTTCTTACAGATTTGATTTATTGGTTTTAGATGTTGAGTTGCCAAGTGAATTGATCATATTTTTAAGAAATGTGTATCCCATCTTCCCCAAGGAATTCGTTGTGCTCTGTATGTAGGAGAACACATGTAATAAAAATTATAAGATATGCATGAAAATCAGCACCAGGAAAAATACTGGTATACACTATGAGATAAAAGGCCATGAGAAGAGAGAAAGAATGAGTTATGATGAGTGTGGGGCAGTCTTAATTGCTATCCCATAATTGGGACCTGTGCCAGACAAGCACAGTGCAGAGGAGGAGAGGTTTACTTCGCTCACATTTCAGTCCCCAGTCAGCAGATTGTGGGGAGAAGCTGTTCACTTCAGGGCAGCCCAGAAACAAAGTGATTCAGGAGGCTCAAAGAAGGGAGCCCTGCCCTTCTGATTCATGCCTGTGGTGACTGCCCCTTGTGGTCAGAGCCCACCTCCCAGGAACAGTCCAGCTACAGAACCCCATAATCCAGGCACCTTCCAAACCCATGAGGCTTGCGAGCCATTTTAGATTTAGATCCTAACATGGAGTTAGAGGGAGGAGCTAGGGTACAGGTTGGAGGATACTGTGTGGCATCCTTGCAGAGAAAAGTAAATCTTACCCTCATATACACTCAAACTCGCCAACATAGCACTCCTTTCCCAATACCGAAGATTGTGTTCTTAGTACCCTGTCTGTAACAAATGCATTAATGCTCATGGAGTGGCTGTTAGAGTGTAGTTGGAAGGCAGACAGCGGGGTTTTCATATTGCTTTGTCACTTTGTAGCATTTGACCATGTGCAAATTTTTAGCATGTCTAGTGTTAACTTAGGGATGATAGTGGTGCCTACCATATGGTGTTCCTAAAATGTTTCAATCAGAGAATAATACAAGGTACTCAGGATAATCCCTGGCAGATAGTACGTCCTTAAGAAGTGTTAGTTATTGCATTTTTTAAGGTTAGTTATTGTAATACTTCAAATCTGTGCAAATTTCCAGGGCAGAGGAGGGCTGGGGCGTGAGGAAGGTGCTCATGCACTGTGGAGCGCAGCCAAGTGCTCTCGCGTGCTGAGTACACTGAGTACTTCTATAGTGTTTATCATTTATAGTTAACTTCAGCAGTGGGACTTATTTACTGTTCTCATTTTATTCTGTTAACCTAGTATAGCAAAAGTGATGGCAAATTTAAGAAAGGGTTAATATGCGCTACCTGTTAGCTGTCAATAATCTTTCACTTTTCTATTTTTATGCTTCTTTACTCTAAAGTTAACAGAACTGAGATTGTAAACTATCCACTCTTTTTTTTTTTTTTTTTTTCCCTTTTGGTGTTTTTGAGACATGGTTTTGCTGTGCAGTTCAAGCTGGCCTTAAATTCACTTTGTAGCCCAGGCTGGCATGGAACTTACAGCAATCCTCCTGCCTCAGCCTCCCAAGTGCTGGTACAGGTGTGCACCATCATGCCTAGTACTCACCTAATACTTTGTAAAACTCCTTTAAATTTGTTGTTAACATTTAAAATTCTGGGAGGTTCATATATGAGAATATTTCCTCCCTTTTCTTTGCTCCCCTCCCCTCTGCTCCCTTCCCTTTCCCATCGATGCCAGGCAGGTCCTTATGCCACTAAGCTATCTCCATACCCCCAATTGCTCCTTTTAAATGGGCTTTCCAGGCCTTAAGCATGATGTGTTGATTGTTTTTGTTTTTGTTCATTTTACCTGCTTTCTCGTTTAAGTTTTTGTGCAATAAAGAACAAACCATGATTGTAGGGAATTTAAAAGTGGGTTGATTTTTTTTTTTTTTCCTGTTGTTTCATGTCCAACTTATTTGGACATAAATTCAGGCCAAAAGTGTTTAACTTTGTTCTTTTTGAGTTTTATTATACAAATAACAAGATGGGAAATTATCACCAACATTTTTTACCACCCTCAAGATAGTCACTCCCTCTTTCATTTTGGATGGATTTTGGCCTTTCTGTTCTTGTTCAGTTTGAAATTAGCACTGATGGGTTTTGTAGTACACAGACCAGTGTTCTTGATGTTTGTGGTTTATGAGCTGTTTCGGTTACCTGTTGTTGGCAAAGCACCTAATAGTTTCATGGTTGGTAACAAACCGAAATGATGTTCTGAATGTGACAACTGCTTCTGCCTGAGCAGTGCTAATAAGTTAGGGCTGCAAACTGTAGCAGTAGGTAAAAGAGCAGGGGTCTAACTAGGGTAGTAATGCCGGACTTTTTATTTTTCAATGGTGAGGGACAGCCGCCTGCAGCATGTGTAGCACAGGTTTGCTGCCACTAATCTAGGACATTTGCTGGTTAAACAGAATTTTTTTTCCTATTCCTATGGTGCTAGATTTCTCCATTTGTGTCTTTTACCTGGGTTAAGTTTGAGCTTTTTGGCCTAGTGACCTAGGAGCAATTAGATTGAAACAGCACATCAGGGATACCATGGGAGTGTTTCATCAAGCAAGGTAGAAACTCAATCTCTCAATCTCTCTCTCTCTCTCTCGCTCGCTCTCTCGCTCTCTCTCTCTCTCTCTCTCTCTCTCTCTCTCTCTCTCTCTCTCTCTCTCTCTCTCTCTCTCTCTCTCTCTCTCTCTCTCTCTCTCTCTCTCTCTCTCTCTCTCTCTCTCTCTCTCTCTCTCTCTCTCTCTCTCTCTCTCTC